>JASDQU010683945.1:81756-92095 GCA_032191745.1 Picea mariana | reverse complement strand
AATATGAACCAAGAAAACCCTAAGGCAGATCCAGAAACTGAGATTATGATAGAACCCCAGAAAGGATTAGAGAAATTATTACTACAGATGCAAGAAACCTTGAATGATCATCAACATGTCAGTTTATCAGAGGTATTTAGAGAAAAAGAGTACATTGAAGCAAGAATAGGAGACTTTGACATTGACTGTGTTCTAGATGAGGAAACACAGTTGAATATCATGATCGAAAGAACTTGGGAAATTCTAGGAAATCCTGCTATGATTCCTTCATTGGGAGGAATAGGATTATTTAGAGGAAAGTTGATAACCCTATGTGGAAGACTTACCAGGATATCTATGAGTGCTCATAGAACTTCGACAGAGGAAGAATTTGAAGTTGTTAAATTTATTGAGAATAGTGCTCCATTTTATATGTTATTAGGAAAACCTTGGATTGAAGGAGATAATTCCATAAGAAAATAAGAGTAAATCCTAGGTAGAAGAAGTAAGAGTTAAAATATTTCATGACTAGAAGGATTGCACACTTGATTGAAGAACAGGAGAACCAGGCGAAGCTATTTCCAACCAGAGATTTGGATGTCGAAGTTGGAAGAACATTAGAAGACCCACAAAAGAATGAAGTACCTATTCTAGGTACAAATGAAGTATTACCCTTGATTTCTAGGAAGGAACCTCAACAACACGAAGTTACTCTGCCGAAAGAAGATAAGAATTAGAATGGAAAAAGGAATTTTGAGACGAAGCTCACTGAAAAGAAAACTAGAAAACTAAGTAAGAAGAGAGTTCATATTGAAAAGTTATAGAAGGTTCCCGAGGGAACTTCGCAGAAAGAAAATTTGCAAAATTGGAGCTTTGTTGGAATATTAGAACAACGTCACATGGCACTTTGCCAGGGCAAAGCAATATAGTCGTTAGAGATAGTATAACCATTCAACCGATGACCCGAACGGGTAGAAAGGCATTTATGGCCAATTTGTTTTCCACCAGACCATTAGGACCACGCCACAACAAACATAACTGAGTTAATGAAGGCTTCTCGCCCGTTGCAAGAGATTTGTTGCCGAGTTATCTATTTATCCCGTCGTGCCACGCAACAAGAACACTTTTTCCAATCGTGACTATCAGAGCTCGCAGCATAGTTGATTTTGCACAATGATCACCGCGTTAGTGCCATTTATCCCATTGCATTGAACAATTACTCTTTGAACTTGAGACATTCAACCACAAGCGTGCATGTCGGAGGAGCTTAGCGCTGCAGAGAAAATCGTCGAAGAAGTTCGTATTGACCTAATGATTGAAAGGGTAATGTCTGAAAGAGAAATGTATGCAAGTATCCAAGCATCTTCGACGAGAGGACTGAAAGCCTCTCCGTCGAATACTCGCGGAGCTGGATCATCCCGACCATCAGCAAAAAAAAGAATTAAACATAGAGATGACCTAGCCAACGTGAAGCTGATCTCGTTCATATTGTCAAATTGCATCCCACCTCTGACCAGGGCAGTGAGTTGAGATAGCATGCCAAGAGAATTCAAGTACACCATGGTTACTATGTACCTCCCGAAGGGGATACGCGCAGTTCATGCAAAACAGGATAAGATCACAGTGTTGAATTTCAGTGACTTCAACCTCAGAGATCGCAAAAACTATAGTATGCTTGCTCCATATAAGTACCTGACCAAGATGAAGGGGAAGAACTCAAAGATAATCCCTCAACCATGGATGATGAACCTCGCACAGTCCACTCTATTAAATGTCATGAATATCCCACACTTCGGAAGGCACCAGGAAGTCAATGCATGTGTCAAGTTATTACTTTCATGTTACCATGGCAACTACTTATGGCTAGACTGCTGTATCACAGTTGACCCGACATTGATCCATAGGATCACAGTCTTGAGTATGCAAGAACCCGATCCATAGGAGTTCTATCCAATAAAAGTCACAGATCGTACACTAGCACATAAAATCAAGGATACATGTGGCGATGTCGAAAAGGGAATGCGAGGCTACAAGGTATCTTCCATCCAGAATGGCGTAGTGCACCTCGCCTGTCAGTTAATTGCAGGAAAGTTAGTAATGAAGAACATACTTACGTAGGTCATATGCTTTATTGTTGACCTCGCGGGAAAGTGCATAGAAGGTTTATAGATGAACTGGGTGAAGTACCCGGTGAATCAGCTGGAGCTAGACTACCATGAAGCCCAGGATTAGGGCTACAAGTTCCATTTCAGTTGGCTCTTGATCCTTATCTCCTTTGTTTCCTGGGAGATGCCAGAAGGTGCAACCTTCTTGGATATTGAACCATTCAAATCGCTTGCCGTGAAGTTCACCACACTATGGTACTCGAGCAATATGAACAAACAATGGCAGTCGAATGTTGTTTTTCATACATACTACCTTCAGCTGAAGAGAGTCATATAAGAATAACCTCGCATGACTCCGAACACCTTACAGAGATTTCGACCTCTAATGAAGTTCTGCGGAGATCAACACTTCATCTACCTTACTGCGTGAGCCGATGAACATAAGGAGTAGTTGCAGTCGTACTACAAGCTCATGAAAGAGGATCTTGAGGAGATCACTGAGGACTGGTCAGCAAACCTCTTTATTCCAGCAAACCCTGCAGAGATGTTCGACCCTGACAGCCCAAAAACTGCACATGATACACCTGGACCCAGTAAAACGAAGAAGACCGAAGAAGTACAAGAATTAAGTAGTGACTCAGGAAATACTACTTCAGTATTACCTGATCGAGGGGGTGATGACGAAGTAGAAGACATAAATGGTACAAGATATGAACAAAAGCAAGGCAAAGTAACACCGCCAAGAGATGAGACCGATGCCCTGAAGAGGAAGGTTTCTCCCTCGAAACCTTCTTCCCGGAAGAAATTGAGAGCCACCGTGACCAAGAATTAGACTGTGCTTACTACTGATGACTGTCACTTCATCATAGCAACCCTCAATGATGCTTCACTGGAAATCTTGGAGAAACAAGAAGCTAAGCAGGAGGAAATGTATGACAGGATTAAGGTCAAGTTTCGAGGGGTACAACAGGCCTTTCATTCCAGTTGCACAGTGTCCACTGCGCCCATGTCATCAAGAGAACCAGAGTTGGCGGATGAGCCAGCCCAACTTCGTCGGTTAGCTGATGCGGTTGAAGCTCATCTTCGTCGAGCACAAGAAGAAGTAGAACAAGCTACCCAGACCTTGAAGCAAGTACAAGGTGACATTGTAGAACAACGCAGAATTGCAAAATAGGAGAAGGTTGATCTCCAGGCCAAGTTTGAAGTGGAGAAAGCATAGATGCAACAAGAGAAAGAACAATTGCTCGCAGAGCAGCTCAAAGTAAAAGAAGTAGTAAACAAATCCCTCCGCTCTGTGACAAGCTTAGAGATACAGGCTGAAGACCGAGTCACACATCAAGTAGAGAATCTTGCATAAGTTCTCCAATAACTACAACAACGAATAAAATATTTAGAGCTCCGCACTATACCTGACACCCCGCAGGATGTAAGGGACCAAAGGGAAGCAACTGCGCTTCGAGCAGTTGCTTCNAGCTTAGAGATACAGGCTGAAGACCGAGTCACACATCAAGTAGAGAATCTTGCATAAGTTCTCCAATAACTACAACAACGAATAAAATATTTAGAGCTCCGCACTATACCTGACACCCCGCAGGATGTAAGGGACCAAAGGGAAGCAACTGCTCGAAGCGCAGTTGAAAGAATAAAAGTCCTTTCTCTGAAATGAAAGAAATTGAGTGATCGCGGTTTCCAAACGTATGAACAACTCATTGAGGATCCAGAATTGAAGGCATTGGAGTCACAGCTCCAGGAAGTGAAGTATCAAACATAGACAATATAGGCATAGTTGAAGCCCATGTCAGTCGTGGAAAGAATGAAGTGATCCCAAGAGTAGCGCACTGCCCAAAAGAAGGTCCATACTATTCAGAGAAGATTTATGGAAGTAACTCAAAGAATCCAACCTGTACAGGATGAGGCTTACCAACTGTTCACAAAAATCGAAGGCTGAGGAGTAGAACTGGAGCAAGTTGTCACTATAGATGAACAGTGCCTCGAAGGACCTGTCAATGAAGCAGTCATAGAAGAGTTCATTGAATAGGAGGTCGTAGCACAACAACAAGTCGAAGCATCTCAAGCCAAGCTCGAGGCTTTTGAAGCAAGACTAGTCAGATTAGAGTGACTCGGGATGAGTCACAGGTGAGTGTTGGGGGCATGTTGGCCCTTGACCAAGTTTTGAGGATTCTTGGTCATGTTTGACCTAATTTTGGGACTCTGACAGGCTGTCGAAGGTGGAGCGCAAGACGAAGCGAAGATCACGGGATCTCAGCCCCTTTAAGGACCCTTTTTGGGATTTGGGATTATGTAATGCGTATGGGAATGTCAGCCCATGGGTTCACTCATGCTTAGGCCTATTTTGTATGTATAAATAGATGCTAAGGCGATGTAGTGAAAACAACGAATGGTTGAGTGATAAAGTTGATCTGTGTGATCAAGAGTTGTAAGTGCTTTGGTGCATACTATGTGAGACTTGTAGAGCTAAGTGCAAGTTAGTATAAGAGACTGTAGAAGGTTGTGTTCTTAAATCTACTCAGGGAAGGAGGATTTAGAGAGCTCCACAAATCTCATGTCCTCAGTGGAGTAGGGTTTTTGAGGCTTTGTGCATGTAACCTATTGAAGGAGCTAATAAAGAAGAGAAGAGTTGGTGAACGTAGCCCTAGGGTGGGGGTGAACCACGTACATGTCGTTTTTCTGTGCTTTGTGCAATGTGTTGATGTGCTTATATGTTAATGTGATTAGTGCTTTAATATAAATGAATGATATGTCGATGCTCAGTGCTTAATAATATGGATGGATGTTAGATCTGACTGATATACATGTGCTTAGTGTTGAATCTGTTAAGATTTGATCTGTTTCGTCATGCTAAGTGTTGTTAGATGTTAGATCTGGTTTAATACTACGTTTTGCTATAATTAGGGTTTAACTGCACTGTAACTAAGAACTGAATATTGATAAATATAACTATTGAGTGATCTTTTAAGTGATTAGAATAATAGATCTGTGTCCCAGCTAAGGTTGCAGACACTAGAGTCTTGCAACCACCCGTGCCTCTACCTTGGGTGAGACTTCATCTACTTTGCAAGTGTTTCTGAAAGGGTCAGTAGTTAGGGTTTTGTTGGTGCATTGTTGTAGTGTTGAACCCTGGGTCTGCCCCTGTGCCAACATATTCTTTTCCACTTTTATCACCACTGCCAACTTTTTATCGTTCCTCCAGTTTAGAATATTTCTAACCATATTTAAACATAGGCATTGTAAGTACCCTATTCTTTGCTCAGAGAAACAATCCTCTCCAGTTTCCCAGAGTCACTGCCACTGAATGCATGAATAATGAGGTCTCCACTGTAAATTTTTTGAACCTGCATAAAATAGATCTAGCTAGAAAATACCACACACATTTGCAGAGAGAAATTGAGAAAGAAGAAGCAAGAGAGAAAGAATGGAAGAATTATCATTAACCGTAATGAATAATGAATAATTTACACATTATATACTTTGTATAACTCAACCAATGCGCACTCAAGGAGAATCCAATGTGCCATAGTTGTGGTATAGATTGAACTAGACACACACCAATAGTTACGGGAGTAAACTGCCACCTAGTCTAGTCTCTCAGGAAGTTACGGGAGTGAACTTCCACCTAATTGAGTTAACTAGTCTACCAGTCTTCAGTTAACTAACTGAAACAAAGTGAAGTGAGGAGGAGATCAAGGAACCATGGGTAATGCGCTATTCTGGTGATGATACCAAGGCTAATGCACATTAGCTGGTGATGGTCCCAATGTTGCATGGTGACAAAACCACTACAACATCTAGACTCCACTCAACTAGTCAAACTGAAGTGAAAATTGAAGAGAATATTCTCCCTAGAGGAATATTCTTCCTAAAATATAGGAGACTGGATAATGACTAATAAAAAAGTAAAAAACTTAGGAAAAAGAAATCTTAGGTGTGTGTGAAGTAACTCCAACACCCCCCCTGAACATCACTATGGTGAAAATAAAGAATGGGTCCCAAAAATGAGGCCATGTTAGGTACCCAAATACAAAAGATACATTGAAATAAAGTGAGGAAAGAGGGAAAACCTCATGGTAAAACCCCCCCCTAAAGGTACAATGTATGTAAAAAAAAGAACTACAGTTTCTAGGAAATTGTGTCCTTCACTCCAAGACGACTTCGTAGAGAATGGAGCTTTTTCTCAATGAAGGTCTTGGAGAAGATTTTTGTTGTATGTTCAGCTGAAGGACACAATTGTAGGTCGATGATCCCCTCGTGTACTAAGTCTCAGATGTAGTGCATGTGGATCTCGATGTGCTTCGCCCGCTACCTCTGAACTGGATCTCTGCAGAACTTCAGAGTGCTCTGGTTGACACACCAAATGACGATCGACCGATGAAACTGAATGCCCAACTTAGTGAGAAAATGTTGTAGCCACATAGCCTGAATGGTTATGTTAACTACCCCTCTGTACTCTTCCTCGACTGAAGAAAGAGCAATAGCCGCCTGCTTCTTTCTTGGCCAACAAATAGGCTCAAAACCAAGACTGAGTGAGTAACCAGATGTGGACTTGCGATCAGTGTTATCTCTAGCCTAGTCAGAATCAGTGAACCCGATGAGATCTAATGTAGATTATACTGCATAATGAATCCCAAAGGTGATGGAGTCTTGTATGTATCGAAGGATACATTTTGAAGCCTTCTAATGTAGCTCATGTGGCTCCTGCATGAACCCGGAAACTACACCAACTGCATAGGAGAGGTTTGGTCTGGAGTGTGTGAGATACAACAAGCTCCTCACTAGTTTTTTATACAGTGTGTTGTCAACTAGTGGAGTGTCCCTACCATCCTCAAGTTTGACTCATGATAGGAAATGAGTCGGAGTGGGCTTGCAGTCTATCATGTGAAATATCTCAAGGAGATCTTGAGAATACTTGGATTGAGACAGTTTGATGCCTAATTCATCCCAACATATTTCGAGTCCAAGGAATAAGTGTAGCGGACCCATGTCCATCATCAAGAACCTGTCATGTATAATCCTCTTGACTGCAACAATCATTGAAGTCGAGCAACCAATGATCAACAAATCATCAACGTATAGAACTAAGAGTAGAAGTGAGTCATTTGTCCTGAGCATGTAGACATTCGAGTCTGATTTACAACGTACAGTTTTTTATGACAACAGGTAGGATTCCATATTCGCATACCATGCCCTCAGAGCCTGCTTGAGGCCATAAAGAGATTTCTTCAGTCGAAATACCAAAGAGGAATCCTGCATAAATCCCTTGGGCTGCTCCATATAGATCTCCTTAGAGAGATCATCATGAAGAAATGCATTCTTCACGTCTATTTGATGGACTTCCCATCCCTTGGATGCCACAATGGAAAGTGCCAAATGTATGGAATCCATCTTGGCTATTGGAGCGAAGGTCTCATCATAGTCAATAACATGCACCTGCTGAAAGCCTTTTGAAATAAGACTGGCTTTGTATATGCTAATTTGTCCATCCGTTGTGCTCTTGGTCTTGTAGACCCATCTGCACCTGACAAGTTTCCTTCCAGAAGGAAGGGGAACCAGATCCCAAGTTTGGTTCTCGAGGAGAGATTTGTACTCCTCCTACATGGAGGATTCCCAAAAGGAATTTCCAGCAGCCTCGCCATAAGACTGTGGGTTTGAAGACTAAACAAAGAAAATATGCCTGGAGGGAAATGGTTCAGTGGTAGTGAGTGCAATAGGAGGCTCCTCTAAATTAGATCGATTCCTCCTAGTATCGGGTGGATCACCAACAAGATCCCCTGCATCCTGAAGAGTAGTCTGGGCCCACTTGGGCCTCTGCTCTGGCTCCGCATATGCATCTAGATGCACTGAATCTGAATCTGACTATACTAAATCCATATCTGTATCATATGAATCCTCTGAATCAGAACTCTCCTCTGAACAAGTGTTGGCATGTGCATGCTCATCATCTCAGACAGGTGGAGGAATGAAGGTGTCTGCATGCGGCTCCTGAGGTACATGCGAGACACTTTCCTTGAATTGGACACTTTGCTCAATGATGAGATGGTCCAAAGAAATACCAATAAGTATGTATCCCTTCACACCGTTGAGGTATCCAACAAACATACACTATGTTCTCTATGGATCAAGTGCCTTCCTCTTTTCAGAGGGAATCTGGGCCCATGCACGTGAACCAAAAATACAAAAGTGGGTCACTTCTGGTTTGAGGCCACTCCAAGCCTCATAGGGGGTCTTATTCTTGAATTATCTATGTGGAGATTTGTTTTGGATGTAGGTTTCACAATTAAGTGCTTCTGCCCATAGTCTTTGTGGTAGTGACTTTGCATGTAGCATGCAAGATGCCATCTCTTTTAGAGATCTGTTTTTCCGCTCAACAACTCTGTTTTGTTGCGGAGTATAGGGAACTGTGTGCTACAACTGAATCCCTACCCCATGACAAAGATTGTGGATCTCATGATTGACATACTCTCCCCCATTATCAGTTTGGAGGACTTTGATTTTCTTTCCTGACTGTATCTCAACTAGGGATTTGAAATCTTTGAGGTGTTGAAAGACCTCTGATTTTTTCCTGAGAAAGTAAATCCATGTGAAACATGAGAAATCATCAACAAAAATGAGAACAAACCTCGTTTTGTTGATTGATGGATGCGGAAAAGGACCCATGAGGTAACTATGGATCAGATCTAAAGGAGAGGAAGCTCTATGAGTCTTTCCTTTGTCGAATTTCTCTTGAGGGTGTTTTACAAGAACACATCCCTCACAGATTCCTTTAGATAAATGGATGTATGGTAGACCATCAACCAATATTTTATTTCTAAGTTGTTTCATATATCTGAAATTCAAATGCCTGGACCTTTCATGCAATATCCTACTGCTTTCATTAACATGGGTAAGTAGTAAAGCAGAATCTGGTTCAATAAATTCAGAAAATGTATATAATCTAGATTGATGATTTACCTCACCGGTAGAAACCTTGGAATTGGTTTGCATGCCATAGATTTCCACTGCATTAGGTGTGAATATGACTTTATTTCCAGTGCTGTATTTCGTCCTCTGATACATGGAGAGAATATTGATGGAGAGTTTGGGAATGTGCATCACATTCTCGAAGCTTTCATTGGTGAGTTCAATCCTTCCTTTGTCGATGACCTCGACTGGAGAGTTGTCCCCCATTAGAATAGGAGGACCTTTGCATGCATCCAATGAAGAATATACTTCTTTTGTGGCAGCCATGTGATGTGATGTTCTTGAATCTATGATCCAATCATCGAGAGAGGAGTTGATGGCAATCAAGGCATGGATAGAATTTCCTTTCTTGGGATTCTGATCTTCTGACTTCTTCTTCTTGGAACCCTCGGGGATGTGATCTCCAAGGTCATTTTTCTCAATTATTTGATTCATTATATCTATTTGTTTATTCATGCATGCAGATTCTGGATGGAATCCTTTATGGTAGTATGCGTATTTCTCCCTGTTTATTCCCTTTCCACATTTGGATCTGGAGGCATCGGTGAAGGGTTTTGAGTACCCTTCCTTCTTTGGATTTGCATGAGATTTTGTTTAAGGATAAATCCGTAAGTGCGGACACAAACCGATCTCCCCAGATCCACCTGGATCTGGAACAAAACGTGACAGAATATACCGCTTTCCCTAGATCTAAAGTATTGAATGGACAAGAGAAAAGGATGATGTACTTACTTTATAAAAGCTCTCCTTAATCTCTGTTGTTCCTCGCTCTGCTACGATGCTCTTGCGTCGTCCAATCACAACAACACAAACCAATCACATCAAAGACATTAATATATTCAAAACCCTAGACTATACATGTGATCAAGGAATCATGTAATAAAATAGATCTAACTTTATGGGAAAGAAACATATTACTGTATCATATTAAATGTGAAAGAGAGATTACAACCATTACCTTGATGTCGTAAGGTCCCTTCCAACTGTCCTTCGTTCCCCACACACTTCTTGCTCCAAGGATTCTGAAACCATAGATCTGATAGCTGCTCACAATCTATCTTGACAAAGCAAATCTTAAAGCCACTCCAATCAAGCTAATAATTCTAAGCCAACCAAAAGCTACACAAAAGATATGAACCCCTTCTCCATGAGAACTCTTCTCCTTTTATAAGCTGAAGAAGATAGGATGAGGAGGTTAGGATGATCCCACTAAATCATGAAAGCGAGTAAGATCCAAACCGTTCGGATGCCACCTCACCCAAGAAGCTTCTCCTTCTAGA
>JASDQU010683945.1:64710-81439 GCA_032191745.1 Picea mariana | reverse complement strand
TTCTCAGGAAAAGCTCTTCTTCCTTCTCTCTTCAGGAACTCAGGCCACTGTGACCCCTCTAAAGGCAATAGATAGGTTTACATCATTAACGATCATAGGGATGACAAAAATAATGTGTAACAGATTTAATTTTGTCTTTATATTTAGATTTCTGATATTTATGGCTACCATCTTGCACAGTAAGTGCATGCACCTTTGGGCCTTTGTTTTTTCCCATGTTGATGAGCTTGGTTTCCTCTTGTGTCAGGGATTCGATAAATTCCTCAAGAGAAGGAAACTTTCAGGTGGCTCCAAAGGAGAATTTGACTGAATGGAATGTGGATATGAACACAAATAATTCAGTACCAAGTTTGTATAGAATGGTGAGAACCATTTTTTTCTCATCCTAGGATTTATCAACCCCACAAGCTTTGAGTTGTGACAGTAAATCCTTGTATTTTGTAAATAAATCTTGGAGATTGTCGAAGCTTTTTGGATCCAATGTGAGAAATTCCACCTCGCGCATGTGTCTCCTCATCTCATCCTATTTTCCAAAGAGCCCTTCCAAGGTGGTCCAGGATTCATTAGGGGTTTTACAGGAAGATATGCGAAAAAAGGAGATCGGGAGAGATAAGACTGCAAATTGTTCTGGATGCTTCATCCATTCGATTTAGATACTTGGATTTTTCCATGGATGATGTCGATTTTGTCTCAGTATTCAAGGTTAACCTGTACAATCCTCTATTTTGTATATGCATGATTATTCTCTCATTCCATGCAAAGTAATTGTAAGGTGTAAGAATGAATTATTTTGGGAATTCCATTTTTCCGTTGTCTTCAATCTTGGTACCTGCAAAAATAATTTGGTGTAGCTTTTTCTTAGCAGTCTGTCAGATTTGATACCATGTAAATGTATTGAACCTACACAGAATATATATATCTATCTAGAAAATACCACATACATTTGCAGAGATAAATTGAGAAAGAAGAAGCAAGAGATAAAGAATGGAAGAATTCACATTAACCATAATGAATAATTTACACAGGATATACTTTTTATAACTCAACCAATACACACTGGAGGAAAAGAAAATTCGCCATAGTGGTGGTACAGAGTGATATAGATACACACCATCAATTACGAGAGTAAACTTCCACCTAGTCTAGTCTCTCAGGCAATTACAGGAGTGAATTGCCACCTAGCTGAGTTAACTAGTCTACCAGTCTTCAGTTAACTGACTAAAACAAAGTGAAGTGAGGAGGAGATCAAGGAATCATGGGTAATGCACTAGTATGTTGATGATACCAAGGGTAATACACATTAGCTGGAGATGGTCCAAATGTTGCATGTGACAAAACCAATGCAACATCTATACTCCACTCAACTAGTCAAACTGAAATGAAAACTAAAGAGAATATTCTCCCTATAGGAATATTCTTCCTAAAATATAGGAGACTGGATAATGACTAATAACAAGGAAAAACCTTAGGAAAAACAAATCCTAGGTGTGTGTGAAGTAACTCCAACATCCACCATTGCCATCGGTTCCCACGCTATGAGAAAACGTGCAATTGACAACCATGGTTGTTTAAACTCGGCCATATCCCCAATCTAGGAGAATTTTGTAGACCTTGCCCTTCATTCTTCCAACAAATGAATTCTTGGGGATCCATTTGCATTCAAATCGTGGCTTCCTAAAAACATGGAGAGGCTTGGAAGTGATCCCAACTACAACAAATGTGGTTGAACATCCTTTGCATGCTCCAATCTAGATAAACAAGTATGAAACATTCCCATATGGACGAAACACCCACTTGTTGATGTTTTCTTGCTCAATTGATTTGGTGGTGGGGTTTGTCCTGCTAATGTTATGAATACTATTTGGGTTCATCATCTGGTTCACCTGATCCATTTTTTCTGATTTGGATACTGTATCCACGAGGATTGGAATCTTTCTCGAGAAATTTTGGGTTGACATTTTTACATAAGGGGATGTCACGGGGTAAAAACAGGGCTGCTATCAGAAGAAAACCCATAACCACGATCGTCTTCATGAGAAATTTGGTCCCCATGTGCAGGATGGAAATAAATCTAGGCACACCATATTTCTCTTTGTCCTTCCCCATGGAGATCTATGCCATTAAACCCGTAAAAACTCGTAAAAATTCGTAAAAACTAGATCTATGCCACTAAACCCCGAACAACACTAAATTAAACATGGAAAATCCATTATGAGTCGAAGCAAATCGTGTTATTGGAAAAAATGAATGCAAAATTATTTGATTTACTAGTGATGCATCTATCCCCTCAAGCCTATGGAGGATGCATGGCTTGTATAATATAGATTCTCTTTCTCGACTCTTTAGCATGAGCTTCAGACAAACCGGTGGGAGAGCCAAGGTGAAAAAAAGAGCCCTTGTTACTGATGTTCTTGTTATGAACGCTTAATACATGGGAGGATGAGGGAAATTTATTTCTCTAAAAAAATGATCATCAAGTTAGACATCATCATATACGATTTATCTTAGGTGCATGTGAGGCATTGGAATCACCTTGTGGGGTTGAACCCGAAGAAGCCTCTACTTCAAATTAAGAAGAACCTTCACCCAAATAAAAATTGGGAAAATTAGTGTCCAAGTCGGGATTCTTATGATCCACAACCCAATCCTTCGAAGGCCCTAAATGATACTCTTCTTACCTTATGGAGATAAAGTGGAGATTTAAATGTATGTACATGAGATATTTAGTTTTCTTTGAACCCAACCTATCAAGTTTTATTGAGAAGATAATGCCATATCCCCTTGTGACATGATATCTTTAGTTTTCTTTGACATGAGATAGGGTATGTAAGATGATGAGGATAGGTTACGTCAAGTTAGGGTTAGAAGGTGAAAGCAAGGTAAGTTTGGATATTGGGAAATATTTGGGTAGCTATATGGAAATAGATATTAAGAGATGCACTACATTGATTTTGTCCACATATGATCATATTTGTGTTGAGATAGACCTTAGTAAAGGTATTTTGGACAAATTTATTCTCAAGTGAAAATATTTTAGATGGAATCAAGTTCTAAGTCATGAGAATACAACATTTTGATATCGAATTGTCGCCAAACATGACATCCACATGACACTTGTCCCCATGCACAAGCTCATCATCCAAGGAAAAAATGGTCTAAGACAAAATTTAAAAGATGGAAATTTCCTGAGAAAACGATGTGTGTTGATGATAAAAATATTACTCACAAGGAAATGGTTTGGCCATATCGACAAACAATAACTCGATTCTAAATATAAAGAAAACAATCGCTAATCACCATCATAATTGGAACAATCGATTGTTCAATGCATTATGGGACAACCAAGTTACCCCAAAAGTTTCCTTAGGAATATCTCCTTATTTCTTAGTTTAAGGCGAAGAAACAATGCTACCTTCGAACATTTTCTTACCCTCCCTACAACTTTCTTAAAAAAAATTAGGATATGGAAATACTGGAATGCAAGCTAGAACCATTGCCTTGCTCAAACTCAAATATGGAAAGAAACAAAACCAAATAATATTTCACATCCCACCAAAACCTAGTGAAACGTTGGTTTGATAAAAGTGCTTCTACAAATATTTCCAAACTAGAGATTTAATTTTAATGTAGGGAAAAATTTGTGAACCATAAGGGATGAACAAAAAATTTTACCCTTTGTGGAATGGACCATAGCATATTGTTGAGAAGATTGGAAAGGGAAATTATTGCTTCCAAATCTTGCAAGGATACCAATACCCCCTACCTACTAATAATAGACACCTTAAATGATACATCAACTAATCCACCTTTATAGTGGAGAAGCTTGTAAATAGTAGGCTTTTTACATTTATCAAAAATTCCACTTTTGAATTCACTAGTTTGGTAGATTCCCTGTCCTCCCCAACCCATCCAAATTTTACTATGGAGATGTGGTAATCGGTTATGTACATGGGGTTGCTAAAGTGTGTAGTGTCAAGAGTATAAGGTAAGGCCATTGTTGTGAATTCTTCTACATCAGCTTAAAGTTCGAAGGGAAAGAAATTTAAATTGTCCATGTAGCGACTTCTATGGCATCATGAAATATTTGGGGAGTTGGATGATAATCCAAGTACTCTTAACATGTTAAGAACATTATTTATAGTGGCCATGGAATTGTTGATGATATAAATTAAGGGGATAATGGATCACAATTTTTTTTTAATTTTCCAATACCTTTCAGAATATTGTACATTCATTTGATTAATCTTAATTGATTTTGAAGAAGAAGTTTTAAGGGCTTGACAATGAAAATTCTAGATTGAAGAAACACATAAAGGTCATTATGATATTTATAGGTTTAAAAATTTGGTGTATCCAAATGAATATGAAACTACCTTTGCATCATTAACATTCTTGAAACCATTTGATTTTAAATCTCTATGAATTGGTAGAACTAGAACCTATGAACTATTAACAAACCTTGCCCATTTTTTGCATAAACTCAAGAGATGGATACAAAAGAAACCCAATCAAAACAACATTGATTCTAACAAACATAACTTTACACAAGGATACTATCACCACCAAAATCAATGACACTGAAAGAGGTGGGCAAAGGAAAATAACTCTAAGAGTTCCAAACAAAACTTTGGAACTTCCTTGAAACAATCACTTGATCCATATTGTTGTCCATTGAATAATGATAAAATATACATATGGAAATCTAGATCCATGAATTGAGGGGTATTGATGATGTCACAAAATCTCAAGCTACTTCCCATAATGACCTTGAGATTTGTACTTTGGATGTGCTAGTAAATTAAGCGGTAATAATGCCACTATAAGTTATTATGTTATGCCACATGTATTAACCTTGGTAACTACATTGTGTAATTACATTGAGTACAGTACCACAATTTTCCTTTATAAATTATGCAATACAATGAAGTTGCGGGTGTAAAGGTCACTAATTGTCAAGATCATCAAGTTATAAGCTCCAAGGAATACATTTCCATTGAGTCTTCGGGGTTTACCAATGACTATTGTGGTTGGTGGTTATTATTGTCCTCCATATGGAAATCCAAGGAAGAGGGGAGAATTCGTCTGGCATTGGAAAGGTATTGATTTCGTTGTTATGAATGCTTAATACATGGGAGGATGAGGGAAATTTATTTCTCTAAAAAAATTATCATCAAGTTTTACATCATCATATACAATTTCTCTTAGGTGCGTGAGAGGCATTGGAAGCTCCTTGTGGGGTCGAACCCGAAGAAGCCTCTACTTCAAATGAAGAAGAACCTTCACCCAAATCAAAATTTGGCAAAGTAGTGTCCAAGTTAGGATTCTTATGATCCACATCCCAATCCTTCGAAGGCCCTAAATGATACTCTTCTTACCTTATGGAGATAAAGTGGAGATTCAAATGTATGTACATGAGATATTTAGTTTTCTTTGAAACCAATCTATCAAGTTTGATTGAGAATATACTGCCATAGCCCCTTGTGACATGATATCTTTAGTTTTCTTTGTATCCAACTTATCGAGTTTTATTGAGCAAATAATGCCATAGCCCCTTGTGAAGTAGCACAAAAGATTAGGGCCAACAACACTTTTGGCATTCCTCTATGAATGGTTCACCACTCCAAGGTGCCAAATTATTTTTATCATTAAAGGATGTAAAGTAAAAAAATTCCCTAATCTGTAAGAAAAGTCTTATTTCTTTGAATCACTTACATTAGAGGAATTTTGAGGTTAAAAATGGGTTTCAAAACAAACAAATCTGACAAAAATATTGGTTCCATGTAAGCTTCCCTATTGGCATGAAATGGTACACACCATCAGTGGTGCCCATGGGGTACAATATACTACACAGTTAATTTAGGTTTAGTTAGACTAAGGGTAGTGTAATATCCCTAGGCTGAACCCAATTGTAATGTAAATGAAAATTTACTTAAGCTGGTGAGATGTTTTGATATCATTTTTGTATGCACATTTCATGGCATAGTGGGTGCATGTATTGCGTAGTGAAATGATGAAGTGTACACATTCCAAGATATCGCGCACAACAACATAAGTGTGCACGATATTGAGGCTAGGTAGCCTTTTGTGTATATGTTGTGTTTTATAGGTTGGTGAGCCAGTTATTATAAGCTAGGATGCTTATGTTTTGGTTAGGCTGGAGAGCCTAGATGTTAAAGGCTCGTGCATCTATTTTTTTATATGTCTCATACTTAATATAAATACATCGTTGCGCGCAGACCGACCATGATAAAAGAGATGGGGGACTAAACTCCACTAATGAGGGAAAGGGTGGGGGCCTAAAATTTAAGGAAAAAGGCTAAGCTGGGGAGCTTAAGCCAAAAAGGAATATTATATTAATATTTCTTAAATCATAAAGTATGGATAATTATTTTATCCCAAGTTCTAAAGTGGGGTACAAGTGGGCCAAAGTAGCTCCCAACATGACAAGTGTCAAGTTGGGGACATGCATACATATTGTGGGGACTTAGTTCATTTTCCCATCTTTTCCATCATTCTCTCCACCATTCCTTCCATCATTCAGTCATCCAATCAATCATCTAGGAACATGCACAAACCCATTGAGCTATCTTTTGTATCTTCATGCCTGTACCTGAACCTGTATCCATATCCATTTTGTGTTGGTGTATCTGGTTAGCTTGGGAGATGGATTGAAGAAGCAGGTTTTCAGACCCGTGTGATATTGAAGAGGCGGGTTTTCAGACCCGTGAGAAATTCTCTGGGTGAGATAATTGTTGGGAATTGATTTCCTGAAGGTGCTAAACTACAACTACAGTGCTTTGAGACTTCCTTCTCGGCCTGTTGCTGAAGCCTGGAAAGGAAGTGGGGCAGCCAAAGGACTATTTAGCAGAGAAGGGTCACACTTCCTGGGTGGGACAAGCATGTGGGGAATGAGGTATTGTAGGTTGTTAGTTTGAGTTGGCACCTGAGACAAAGTCTTTCCTGTTGACTATGAGCCTTTAGCTTGGTTAGGAATCCCTTTACCTAGGTGGAGTTTAGTCCCAGCTCGGGGGTGACTCACTGTTGAGAGTGATGAACAGTGTGGTCTAAGGCTAGGAGGTTCGTGGAAGGTCTCCACGCAGTTGGTGACATTATTACCAAGATAAGTGTCAATTGTGTGATAAATTTACATGTTGCATTGCTATTTACGTGCTTATTTTATGGGTTATCATATGCGTGGTTATAACTGTGCTTATTTTTATGGGTATTGCTTGTATATGTTTACTGTTATTTCAATGTGAATCTGTGTATTTACAGATGTATTTGTATGTTTATGTTTTATATATAATGCTTCCGCAAGAGTTCTGTGTGTATATATTTTAACTGCATGTAGTTCGAAAAATTTATGTGGCATAGCTTAGTTGGATGTTGGGTATGTTACAATATGTTCCGCAGAGAGAACAGTAAGAGTTCTTCGGTGTAGCGTGGCTCGACATGGATGGTCGGGGACATTACAACATGGTATCAGAGCTTCCATTTTCAACATTGAGCCTGGATGGGCCGAGCAAGTTGAGTTGAAGCAAAATTACATGGAGGATTTATTTTGAAGTGGCCAAATTTCGAGTTGCAGAGCGTCCATGGTAATATTTAGAAGCAACGACGCGGAATTGGGAAAATCCCCAATTTATGTTGTTAAATTTAGGGGAAATTGATAAATTCGGCCATGTGGTGACATATTATCGATTTAATATATGTTCTAGCAAATTCGGATCTAGAATTGGTTGAATTTGAAGTTATAGTGAAGCCATGACAAATGGAGCAATTTTAGTGGTTAAAATTCTCAATTCACGAATTGAGAATTGGATAAATTCATTCCAGAAATGTCAACTTACAACGATTTGTTGTTGCATAGGTGAACTAGTGTTACGGGGTGAAATTGAACAAATTTCATGGTTGCGGAATGTCTATGGTAAATTGGGGAATTTTTTTAGCAAAAGCCCCAATTTCTACAGCGGAATTCACGAGGAATTGATGCACATAAAAATGAATGTACACAGGTGGGCGCACTAAAAATGCATGTTGCATAGTAAAAGTCAGTGATAGGTAAAATTTGGCACTGTGCGACAAGATATTGGCGTGCTAGTGCACGCGTGGAAAAATGTTAGTGTGCAAGTGTGCACGCTAAATTTTGTTACCGCGTGGAAAAATTTTAGTGTACGGGTGTGCGCACTAAATATCGGCGTCGCACGGAAAAATGTTTGTGTACAGGAGTGCGCACTAAATTTAGCATTACACAGTGTGCACACACATAATAATGATGCGCCTGGTGTGCGCAGTGTTGGCAAAGCGCAGAGGATTTTTGTTGGGTGCACGCAATGTGGGTATATGTTGTCGCATGACAGTTTAGTTAGTTGTGTGCATAGAGTTTTGGTGCATGGTGGATATTGGCGCGCGACAAAAAAAGTAGTGCACGCAAGTTATTGGCGTGATAGAGAAGTGATGCACATGGGTTTTAAAGTGCGCGAAGCATGATTTACCTCGTGTTGTTGCTGCGCATGGTAAATATGGGTTTATAGGTTGAAATTTGTGCACGTGAAGTTGTTTTAAGGGTGAACAACAATAGAAAACCAACAATTTTCTGCGACGTTTTATATCATTTGAACGTCATCTTTATGCAACACGTTTTGAGGGCCTTAAGAGCATTTTTAGAAACTCAAAAACCACGAGACAAAGGTGTACCTAAAATACAATTTGTCTCTATATCTCAAATGAAAGAGCTCATATAGATCTTTCTAATGGTGTAAATTGTTCGTCAAACGAAGCTTTTATGAGAAAGTTACAACACAAACAGTGGAGGGTAAATTTTAAGACCCAACTAACTTCAAAGGGCCATAACTTTCTACTCCGGAATCCGATTGAGGCGCATGAGTATTCAATGGAAATATATTGAACCATAGAAGACATTCCCAGAGCTGAAGTAAATTTCTGGGCATGATAAATATGTTTAATATGGAAAAGAAGGTACTTGTAGCATTCCAAACCAAAAACACAAATTGGCCTATAATTTCCGTAGGTTGTAACTAGCATCCCAAAACCCAGAATGAGGTGAAACTTGGAAAGACTGTCCATAATATGTATATGAGGAAACCCAATTGAGATTCTACGAAAAATCCAAAGGATTAGGTGCAAAAATTCATAATTACAGCGCAAAATTGTGCCTAGTTGAAGTGTGAACAGAAAAGTTAATGGGCAATTTTCAAATAACCATACCTTTATGCTCAAGACTCGGAATTGAGAACGGGAGAAAGCGTTGGAAAGGTGTTGGAAAGTGGAATATAAATATATACCCATAAATTTGATCGAAGAATTCAATTTTCCAATAAATCAGAAAAAATAATTTTGATATATATATTATTGAACCAGAATGGTTCATATTTTCATGAAATTGTTGAAACAGTTAGGATGAAAAAGTTTTGTTGGTTGCACATTTTGCAGAGTTAAAAACAATTAGATCGGTTCAATATTAGCATAGACTCCAGAGTAATGGAAGAGGCACAAGGTACTTACAGACAGGAGGATGAGATTAGAGGGATGGATGTCCATTTGGGCATTGAAGGAACAAACTCTAATGGACATGAAGATGAAAGGACTGAAAACATGAATATGGCAGAGACCATTAAAAATTTGCAGAAGGATGTCCAAAGACATAAAGCTGATAATGAAAGGCTTATGAGAGCCAAGGAGTAGCAGGATGACTTCAACGTGAAGTTATTGGAGAGCTTGAATAGAATAGAAAAGAAATTGGACAAGGAGAGTGGTTCAAGCAAATCTGGAAGTCACGAGCCTCCTGATGAGAAAAGAAGAACCAAAAGTGTTAGCAGACATCATCACCACCACTCCCCGAGGAATTCCAATAAGAGAGCACACAACAACTCGAGTCCATCCCCTGTCAAGAAGCATAAGGGGTCTGGGGTGGGTGAGCTACGAGGAGAAATGAACAAAATCAAACCTCCTACATTTGATGGTGAGCACAAGAAGGACGAAGATGAAGAGACATGGTTGTTGGGCATGAGAAATTATTTTCAATTTCATAATTATTCTTCTCATGTAGAAGGTAGAATTGATATCTATCAACTCAAGGGAAATACATCCATGTGGTGGGATCAGCTTGTGCAAGTGCAACACATTAAAGAGAAAAGTGTTACTTGGAAGGAATTCAAGAAGTATTTTGAGAGGAAATACTTGACTAAGAGATATTATGACAAGAAAATGAAAGAGTTCTTTGAACTCAAGCTTGGGAGTATGACCATTGATGAATATGAAAGAAGGTTTTTAGAACCGTTGAGGTATGTCTCTTTCATCAAGGATGAGACAGTTAAGATTCAAAGGTATTTGAGTGGATTGCCATCATTTATCAGTGAAAAAATATAGTATGATGATCCCAAGACATTGTAGGAGACCATAAGGTGAGCTAAGTGCCTATATGATGAGCAAAAAGCAAGGCCAACTTTCCAAAAATCTTGGGAAGATAAAAAGAAATTCAAGGTGGATTAGAGGAAGAAGAGATCTAAGACACCATTCTTCAAAAATAATCCACAGGGACAACAAACTCCTAGAGATCCCAGAATGATTGAAACAGGGGGTCAAAGGCCAAGGAATCCACCTATTCAATGTTGGGATTGAAAGGAGATCACATGTTCAGAGATTGTCCTCACAGAGGTGAAAAAGGGAGAACTATTCACAATGTACAACAAGCTGAAATAGTGGAGGACATGGGCAAAAATGTGTCAAGGATCTATGCAACCCTGGACAACAAGCAAGCAGAGTATTGGTCAAATATGATTGAGGTGGAAGGTATGATCAACAACCAAACCATTGTTATTTTAATTGATTCAGGAGCTAGTCATAGTTATATAGATCCTAAGATGGTGGAAAGTTTGCATTTGCCAAGAAGCAAGCATGGAAAATCTTGGTTGGTGCAGCTGGCTACCGGAGCCAAAAGAAAAGTTAATGAGATGGTTAAGTCATGTCTTATGGACATGAATGGACTGAACACCAGGGCAGATTTGAACATCTTGCCTTTAGGTTCTTATGACTATCTAATTGGGATGGATTGGTTGGGCCAACATCATGCCATCCTAGACTATCATAACAAGGCATTTACTTGCTTGGATGAGGAAGGGACCCTAAGGAAAGTGCAGGGAATTCCTAGGGAAGTAACCATCAGAGTAATTTCATCTTTGCAGCTGAAGAAATGTTACAGAAAAGGGTGTCAAATATTTCCAGCACATATGGAAGAGACACCTAAAGATAAGGTGACAAACTTGGAAGATCATGTAGTCCTGGAAGATTTTGAAGATATGTTCAAGGAGGTACCAGAACTACCCCCAAAGAGAGATATTGATTTTTCTATAAATCTAATGCCTGGAGTATCTCTAGTGTCAAAGACCCCTTACAGAATGAGTACACCAGAGCTGAAGGAGTTGCAAATGCAACTTGAATAACTTCTGAAGAAGGGGTATATACACCCAAGTGTGTCACCTTGGGGTGCCCCATTCTTGTTTGTGAAAAAGAAAGATGAAACATTAAGATTGTGCATTGATTTCAGACAATTGAATAAAGTGATTGTTAAGAACAAGTATCCTCTGCCAAGGATTGATGATCTTTTTGATCAATTGAAGGATGCAAAGATATTTTCAAAGATAGATCTCAGGTCAGGATACCATTAGGTAAGGATTAAAGAGGAAGATATCAACAAGACCGCCTTCAGGACAAGGTATGGTCATTATGAGTTCACAGTGGTGCCATTTGGGTTGTCAAATGCACCAGTTGTTTTCATGTGCTTAATGAATGGTGTTTTCTGAGAATATTTAGACAAGTTTGTCATTGTCTTTTTGGATGACATTCTTGTATATTTCAAGTCAGAAGAAGAGCATGAGCATCATTTGAGGATGGTGTTGCAAGTGTTAAGGGAGCATCATTTGTATGCAAAGTTGAGCAAGTGCTCATTTTATTAGAAAAAAAATCATTATTTGGGTCATATCATTTCAAAGGATGGGATAGCAGTGGATCCTGAGAAGATAGAAGCCATTAGAGAATGGTCAGTGCCAAAGAATGTGACAGAGGTGAGATCATTCATGGGTCTTGCAGGCTACTATAGGATATTTATTGAAGGATTTTCAAAGATTTCACACCCAATCACTTCCTTGCAAAGAAAGGGTGTGAAGTTTCAATGGAAATTGGATTGTGAAAAGAGTTTCCAACACTTGAAACAATTATTAACAAGTGCTCCAATACTAAGGATTGCAGACCCAAAGGAAGACTTCATTGTATGCACAGATGCATGTAAAGAGGGACTTGGTGGAGTCCTCAGTCAAAATGGGTTTGTTATATGTTATGAGTCAAGGAAGTTAAAGGAGAATGAAAGACACTATGCCACTCATGATTTGGAGTTGGCAGCCATAGTGTATGCCTTGAGGAAATTGAGACACTACCTCACGGGGAAAAGGTTTGAGCTAAGAACAGACCATAATGGTCTAAAATACTTATTTGATCAACCGACTCTAAATGCTAGGCAAACCAGATGGTTAGAATTTCTAAGTGAATATTACTTTGATATAAAGCATATCAAGGGAAAAGAGAACAAAGTGGTTGATGCACTCAATAGAAGAGTACATGAATTGCATGCTACAACCATTAGCATGTACCAATCAGATTTGAAAGACATAATTACATAGGTTGCCAAATCAGATTTGCAATACAAGGAATTAGTGGAAAAATTACAGCAAGTTAATTTGCAATAGAAAATTGAAGATTATAAGCTAGATAATGATGAGATTATCATGTACAGGGGCATAATTTATGTTATTATTGGCCAAGCATGAAGAAATATGTTGCTGATTTTATTGCCAGATGTTTGGAATGTCAAAAAGTAAAGGCTGATCATAGACACCTAGCTGGGTTGCTACAACCATTACCCATTCCTGAGTGGAAATGGGAAGTTGTAACAATGGATTTCATCACCAAACTTCCCAGAACAAACAAGCAACATGATTCTATCATGGTAGTGGTGGATAAGATTACTAAAGTTGCCCATTTTGTTCCAGTTAAGCTCACTCACAAGGCAACCAACATCGTTGATGTTTATATGAAAGAAATTGCTAGATTACATGGCATACCCAAGACAATTGTGTCTGATAGAGATCCAAAATTTACCTCAAAATTTTGGAAGGGATTATTTAATGCATTTGGAACAAATTTGAATTTTAGTACATCTTATCATCCAGAATCAGATGGGAAAACAGAGAGGGTGAATCAAGTGATTGAAGATATGTTGAGGATGTATGTGATGGATAAACCATCAAAATGATAAGACTACCTACACTTGGTAGAGTTTTCTTATAACAATGGGTACCAAGCATCTCTAAAGATGAGCCCATTTGAGTCACTTTATGGCAGAAAGTGGAACACACCAGTAAGTTGGGATAGCCCAGCAGACAGAGCAGTGGTTGGGCCAGATTTGCTCAGGGAAATGGAGGAGCAAATGATAAAAAAAAAAAAAAAAAATTTAAAGGTTGTCCAAGATAGGCATAAAAGTTCTGTTGATAAGGGCAGAACTCATAGGGAATTTAAAGTGGGTGATCATGTATTCTTGAAAGTGAAAGCCAACAGAATTTCCCTAAAGTTGGGAAGTTGTTCAAAGTTGGCAGCTCGCTATAATGGGTCATTTGAAATCCTAGAGAGGATTGGTCTAGTAGCTTATATGATTGCATTGCCTACATCTATGTATATTTATAATGTATTCCATGTATCATTGCTAAAGAAATATATACCTGATGCTAATCATGTTATTGATTGGAATGTGATTCAGGTGGAGCAAGAAGGCGCTTTTCAAGTGCATCTGGTATGCATTATAGACCGTAAAATCAAACATCTCTGGAATCGAGCCACAGGGCTTGTAAAGGTCCAATGGATTTGGTATTGTCCTAAGGATGCTACTTGGGAGCATGAGGATGCAATGCGGGCAGAATACCCACATCTTTTTGAGGATTTTTGAAATTTTTTTGTATATGGGTACATGATGCACTGAGGACAGTGCATAAATAAGGGGAGGGGATTGTAATATCCCTAGGTCTAACCCAATTGTAATGTAAATGAAAATGTACTTAAGATGGTGAGTTGTTTTGATATCATTTTTGTATGCACATTTCATGGCATAGTTCATGCATGTTTTGCGCAGTGAAATGATGAAGTGTACACATTCCAGGATACCACACACAACAACATAAGTGCGAGCGATATTGAGGCCAGGTAGCCTTTTGTGTATATGTTGTTTTTTATAGGCTGGTGAGCTAGATATGATAAGCTAGGATGCTTATGTTTTGATTAGGCCGGAGAGCCTAGATGTTAAAGGCCAATGCGCCTATTCTTGTATATGTCACATACTTAATATAAATACATCATTGCGTGTAGACCGACCACGATAAAAGAGATGGGGGACTAAACTCCAATAGTGAGGGAAAGGGTGGGGGCCTAAAAGTTAAGGAAAAAGGCTAAGCTATGGAGTTTAAGCCAAAAATGAATATTATATTAATATTTCTTAAATCATAAAGTATGGATAATTATTTTATCCTAAGTTCTAAAGTGGGGTACAAGTGGGCCAAAGTATCTCCCAACATGACAAGTGTCAATTTGGGGACATGCATACATATTGTGGGGACTTAGTTCATTTTCTCATCTTTTCCATCATTCTCTCCATCATTCTCTCCATCATTTCTTCCATCATTTAGTCATCCAGTTAATCATCAAGGAACATGCACACACCCATTGAGCTATCTTTCGTATCTTCATGCCTGTACCTGAACCTGTATCCATAGCCATTTTGTGTTGGTGTGTCTGGTTAGCTTGGGAGCTGGACTGAAGAAGTGGGTTGTCAGGCCCGTGGGATATTGAATAGGTGATTTTTTAGGCCCATGATCAATTATCTAGTCGAGATAATTGTTGGGAATTGATTTCCTGAAGGTGCTAAACTACAACTACAGTTTTCTGAGAATTCCTTTCTGGCCTGTTGTTGAAGCCCAGAAAGGAAGTGGGGCAGCTGAAGGATTGTTGAGAAGAGAAGGGGCACACTTCCTGGGTGGGACAAGCATGTGGGGAATGAGGGACTATAGGTTGTTAGTTTGAGTTGGCACCTGAGACAGAGTCTTTCCTGTTGACTATGAGCCTTTAGCATGGTTAGGAATCCCTTTACCCGGGTGGATTTTAGTCCCATCTCGAGGGTGACTCACTATTGAGAGTGATGAATAGTGTGGTCTAAGGTTGGGAGGTTCGTGGAAGTTTTACACACAGTTGGTGAAATTATTACCAAGATAAGTGTCAATTGTGTGATAAATTTACATGTTACATTGTTTTTTACGTGCTTATTTTATGGGTTATCATATGTGTGGTTATAATTATTTTTATTTTTATGGGTATTGCTTTTATATGCTGCATGTATATGTTTACTATTATTTCAGTGTGAATACGTGTATTTATAGATGTATTTGTATGTTTACGTTTTATATATAATGCTTTCGCAAGAGTTTTGTGTGTATATATTTTAATTGCATGTAGTTCGAAAAATTTATGTGGCATAGCTCAGTTGGATGTTGGGTATGTTACAGTATGTTCCACAGAGAGAACAGTAAGAGTTCTCTGGCGTAGTGTGGCCCGACATGGATGGTTGGGGACGTTACAGGTAGGATAGGTTAGGTTGAGTTGGTAGGTAAGAAAAGATAGGGTATGTAAGATGATCATGATAAGTTACGTTAAGTTAGGGTTGGAAGGTGAGAGAAAGGTAAGGTAGGGGTTGGTAGGGTAAAGTGAGAATTAGGTTTGTTAGGGTAAAGATGCATACAATCATGAATGAATGAAATAAACTATGTATAATAAATGAAGTAAAGAACTACAATTCACATGAAAGGTAAATAAATAAAACAACATATAAAAAGACAGATTCATGAGTATTAATTATGTACCTTTTTGTACAATTGATGTAGCCTCCCCAAATAGGCTAGTGATCAATTGCAATTCCTAGTGCGAAGTCTTGTAGAAATCAATGAATCATTAAATTTTAAATTTATGATAAAGAATTTAAGAAATAGACATGCATTTCTAAATTTACACGAATATATTATACATAAGAATAAAGAGCATTACCTTATTGAGCTTCTCTTTGTTTCGAGAATAGTATAATATTCTCAACTGAACAGGGCCAACCACATGAAGGTGGAAGCTCATATGCCCCCCCCCCCGCCCCCTTACATCACTCTCAATTCCCCATACCCAATGCATGTACTTGAAAATAAATGAATTTATGTGCAAATATGTGTTTTTCATCATAAAGAAACATTCAACATTCATTCATTAAGTACTTATAACATTCATTCATTCATTCGTAGGCAAAAAACATTCATGACATTAGTTTATATTATCAAAAATAATATGTCATAATGTTATTACAATCTCTGCTTTTTTGGCTTTTTATTTTCACAAATTCAGAATTCAACTGATGATCTTCTACAACATCTTTATCAGTTCTTTTGGTCACCTCTGTAGCTTGTCTTATTGTTTGTCGATTCGTGTACTCAGGATGTGGAATATTGTTTGACAACACAGATATTCCAACAGAGGACGAACACCTTCAGTAATCACTCACATAACCAGATCAAAGATCAACACACCGATGTTTTCACGTGGTAAAACCCCTACGGGGAAACATCCACGACCCCAG
>JASDQU010683945.1:45309-56022 GCA_032191745.1 Picea mariana | reverse complement strand
TCTTGAACTCCTAGCATAGATCGAAGTTTGGAAAAAATTGCTTCTGTAAGAGACTTTGTGAAAATGTCTGCAACTTGATCTTCTGTAGGGAAAAAGAGCACTTCAATAACTTTATCATGAATGAGCTCTATGATGAAGTGCATGTGTAGCTCGATGTGCTTGATACGCTGATGTTGAACTAGTTCTTTGGCAAGCTTGATGGCACTCTGATTTTCACACCAAAGACTGGTCGGATGCTGGTGCTAGAATCCAAACTCTGAAAGGATTTGTCGAAGCCGCAGGGCTTCCTAACTTGCATTTACCGTTGCTCGGTACTCTGCTTCTACTGAAGAAAGTGAAATAGCCTATTGTTTCTTACAGGCCCAAGTGACAGGTCCTGAACAAAGGCTGAAAACATAACCTACAGTAGACTTCTGATCATCAGGGTCTCCGGCCCAATCTGAATCAATGAAACCAACCAATAAAGGAGTCCCCCTTGAACTATAATGTATCTCGAACTGAATTGTACCATGAACATAGCGAAGTGTCCTTTTAGCTTCTTTCCAATGGATTTCATGGGGCATTTGTATATGCCGGGCAACAAGACCAACAACAAAGGAAAGATCAGGATGGGTATGAGTCAAGTATAAGAGGCTACCAACTAACTAACGGTACAAGGTGGCATCAACTTCAAGAGAAGTACAGGTGGCAGTAATCTTGACTCTAGACTGGAAGGGAGAAGGGGTTGGTTTACAATCATCCATGTGAAAGTGACGAAGAAGGTCACAAGCATACTTAGATTGGGAATGAAAAATTCCTTCATTGGTTTGCAAAACTTGGAGGCCAAGGAAATAGTGCAAAAAGCCTAAGTCTGACATTTCAAATTTCTTCTTAAGGCTGGTTTTCACATGGTTTAAAAGTTTTAAGTCACTACCAGTAAGGATAAGGTCATCAACATAAAGGACAAGGATTATGAGATGGCTTCCTACTTTCTTGGTATAGACATTAGGATCAAAATGACATCTAAAGAATCCAGTGGAAATAAGAAAGGTGTCCATTTTGGCATACCAATCTCGGGGAGCTTGCTTGATACCATAAAGATATTTCTTAAGGCGACAAACAAGGCTAGAGTCATTCTGGACATAGCCAGGAGGTTGTTCCATGTATATTTCTTCTTGCAAAGATCCATGCAAGAAGGTAGATTTAACATCCATCTGATGGACCTCCCATTTATGTGAGGCGGCAAGGGAAATAACAAGGCGGATGGAATTCATTTTGGCTACAGGGGTAAATGTTTCATGATAGTCAATTCCTTCAACTTGGGAAAATACTTTGGCAACTAAACGAGCCTTGTGTCTTTCAACACTTCCATCTGACGCATACTTAGTTTTGTAGACCCATTTACATCTGACAAGTTTTGTTCCTTTTGGAAGAGGTACAATATCCCAAGTATTGGTTTCCATTAAAGAACGATACTCTTCATGCATTGTTGTATCCCAATCTGGATGACCTGAAGCTTCTGCAAATGTCTCTGGATCACGAGTCTCTGAAAATTGAGCCAAAAGAGAAGAGGCTCGTTGGAATTGTGAATGTGTCTAACATTGATCTGAAGGATGACCAACAAGATCACCAGCTGCTTCTCGTGTTGAAGGGACCCATCTAGGAAGTCGTGGAGCTGGTGCTGGTTCAGGTTCAAAGGACTCATCTGGAGGAGGGTGATTAGGTGAAGGTGGATTTTCATCCTCACTATCATCATCTAAAGAAGAAACCAGATCATAAGAAGGCACAAAAGTTGAAGATGGCTCGCAAGCCGAAGAAGGCACAACCGTCGAATTAGGCTCACAGGACAAAGAAGGCACAAACATTGAATTAGGCTCGCAGGACAAGAGATTTTCAACAAATTTAACATCTCTTCTAATAATAATTTCATTACATTGTGATTGAAGAAGTCTGTAACCTTTGACATCTTCAAAATAACCAACAAATATACACTTCTCACTTTTAGGCTGCAATGATTTCCTTTTCTCATAAGGAATGTGAGCCCATGCTATACTGCCAAATACACAGATGTGACTTACATCTGGTTTAATTTTACTCAAATCTTATTTCGGTGTTATATTTTTAAGAGCCTTTGTGGGAGTGTGATTTACTATGTAATTTTCACAGTTGATGGCTTCTGCCCAATACTTTAGACTTAATCCCTTAGATTGGATCATACAATTAGCCATTTCTTTTAATGTGCGGTTATTTCTCTCAGAAACNTGTAGGCCAAAAACTTGTCAAAAACTTTTCTCTTAAGTTTTAAGAAGTAAACCCAAGTACGTCTGGAAAAGTCATCAATCAAATTTAAGAAATACTTGCACCCAAAAAAAGAAGGAGAAGAAAGTGGACCACACAAATCACTGTGAACAAGCTGCAAAGAACCCGAGGTGTGGCAAAAGGCATGTTTTTCAAAACTGTCCCGATGATGTTTGTCGAGAAAACAACTGACACAAACACCATCTCTGCATGAAACAAGAGGAAGACTAGTCACCATCTGTTGATTACATAGTTGCTGCAATGAGCGATAATTTAGATGACCAAACTGCTCATGTCAAAGGTTTCTCAAGTCATCGCTATGAGCAATAAAAACTGATGAAAAAGATGATGACCCAAAGTTGTCAAACTTGTACAACCTGGTAATATCATCAGCAATTCCAGTTGCAAGAACATGATTAGGATATTTTAGATCCTTGATTACAACTTGGTGAGGTGAAAACTCTACGGTTTTACCTTCATCAGAATGAGTGATTTGATATACTGATAGAAGGCTACAAGAAAGACTTGGAACACATAATACATCATTGAAATGGTCATTTTCTACTTGTACTGTTCCAGATCCTTCAACACTAAGATATCTATCATCACCAACAAATATTTTCTTGGTGTTACATTCATTTAGAGTAGAAAATATGTCTCTATCCTTAGCCATATGATAAGATGCTCCAGAATCAATAAGCCACTTATCAGAAGTAGAAGTAGAAGGTGTATTGAAGAAGAAACCAGAAGCAGAAAGTGCATGTCCATGAGAACAAGAACAAGAAGAATGATCAATACTGATGTTGTGCTTATTCATCGCTGCTTCTAAAGTTGCCATCTTCTTGAAATATTTGGACTCATCAAGACCATCTTTATCACAAAAGTTGCAATGTCTGTCAGTATTCTTATTTTTATATTTTGCTCCTTTGTCTCCATTCAGAACAAAAGTTGTCCGAGTGGGTTTGGGACCCTTATATTGCTTGTTGTTGTGGCGAGGATTTTGCTTCTTGGGATTCTTGGGTTTATCTTTCTGTTGGGAAACTAAGGCTTTGTTGGAGGTACCTGCAATGTTGATCACTCCAAGTTGTACAAGCTTATCTTCCTCTCTAATCAAAGCAACGCAAAAGGACTCAATAGTGGTTTTTTCATAAGCTTTCCCTAGTGCCTCTCTCATGGCATAAAAGGTAGATACAAACAAAGAATATGCACTACCTAGCTTAGAAAGAATAATATAGATGCAACACTCTTCTTCCATTTTTATCTTACATTCTTCACATAAAATTTTGAGTGTTCTAAACATAGATAGATAGTCTCCAAGGCAAGAAAAATCACTTGGACTCAAGGTCAGTACTTGATTTTCTAACTATTGTGCTCGAATAATATTGAGTTTACCAAACACAGGTTCAATCTTGTCCCAAGCTTCTTCGGGGTCATCAATTTCTTGGAGGTGGTATCTTAAATCAAGCGAGATGGACATTCTGATTAGTCCACATGCTTCATCACTCCTATTAGCCCATTTGGCTTTCTTATCATCATCAATGGGTTCTTTTTCCTTTCCCAAAGTAATCTGGTACAAGCCTTTACTTCTTAATAAATCTTCCATATGAGATTTCCATTGGAAGTAGTTGTTGCTGGTAAGCAAGACATTACTTGTAGATGCCATATTAAATATGCAGATAATGTGGATTTAAAAACTGAAACTGATGATCTGGATAGAAAGATATCGAAAAGTTATGCGGTTTTAAAAAAAACGATACTGAAAATTGACTTTCGATGTGAGAGTTATGCCTTTTTTTAAAAAGGCATAAACAATAACCAACTGACCACGTGATAGTGTAAGTTGCTTTATGAAGTGACCCACTTTTATAAAGAGAAGTGGGGATTACTTTTACAATGAAGTTACTTTATAACAGAAAAGATGCATGCAAAATAAATAACTCTAAAATAAAATATTAAAGCTACTTATAGTGATTCACTTTTATACTTGAAGTGAAATACACTTTACAATTTTAGCATGAACTTTTTCAAAAAAGTAACAAAAGAGAGACTTGAACTCAAGACCTCTTACTTAATAAGACAAGTTTTAACCAAATGGTCCAGCAAAACATATTGTAATGTTTAGAAGTAGGATTGAGGGTGTTGTTTTTGTTGTGGAAGACATCCTTGGAGACCGTGCTAAAAAAAAACTCTTTTCACACAAGAAAAAAAATTGCTTATCGATGACAACAAGGGTTAGATCTCGGTTAGCTTACCCGGAAGATGCACATTTTCCTATTGGTTTCTGATTTTACGAGATCGCACAGGGCACGGGGTAAAGAGCCTACGCAGATCTAAAAGAGTAGCAACCTCGAAATAAAAAAATACAAACCAAAATAAAACTTTGCAAAAATTTAAAAAATGCGTATTCAGGCTTTATACCTCTGGATCTAACTGTAATGGTTGTATCTTGGGAAAACAGAAACCTTTTCGAGTGAAACAAAAAGTGTTCTTGAATGAAACAAGTGCTTCAAACGCAATGGAATAGTCCTCTCAACCTATAAATGTACGTAAATGATATAAAATGGATATGAGACAACTTGTCTTCACGATCTCGATCTATAACAGGAGCGGGTCTTCAAACAGGCTCTGATACCATGTTCGACAACACAGGTATTCCAACAGAGGATGAACACCTTTAGTAACCACTCACATAACCATATCAAATATCAACACACCGATTTTTTCACGTGGTAAAACCCCTATAGGGAAACATTCACGACCCCAATCAACGCGACCACTTGGAGCAGTTTATTAATGCAAAGAAAAAGATTACAAAGAGATTTTACAAGAGAGATTCTCACAATTGATCATCGGAAAACAACCCTCCATGCTCTTTAAATAAATATCATGGACCAATCGAGTATTAATCCACAGATCAATGGTCATTAAGATCGAGGAGAGTATGAACCGTCAGATCACTCTATGTCGGGAACATATCGTGACCGTCGGATTTCCTAACTACAAATGCATACTAATGCATACTAAAGAAACACACTAGAAAACACACTTTTACATAACGACACAATAGACCAAGTAGATCTTAACTAAAAAAAAATCATGACATTAGTTTATATTATCAAAAATAATATGTCATAATGTTATTACAATCACTTCTTTTTTGGCTTTTTTCTTTTCACAAATTCAGAATTCAATTGATCATCTTCTACAACATATTTACCAGTTCTTCTGGTCGCCTCTGTAGCTTGTCTTATTGTTTGACGGGTCATGTACTCATGATGTGGAATATGTTGTTGTAAGGTGCCATGATCTACTGCAATAATGAAGAAATGTTAAATTGAGATGTTTTTTTTATATCATTACAAGTATTTCATTAATAAAAACAACATTAGAGTGGTGCTCTTTACCTGACGGGACCACATTGTGTACTTCATCTCCTTGTCTAGTTGCTTGATCATCTTGTACAGGATGACCCTCTACATTATCATCATGTATAGGATGACCCTCTGCATGATCATCTTGTACAACATGACCTTCATTGGCTGGTCGTTCTCCATCCTGGGTATTATGTGTATTGAGGCTTTCCTGCTTAAAACAAAGAGGCTCAATATTTTATGGCCAAAATTAATAATGAATAGACCGCACAAGTAATAAATCTTAAATAAACTTTGTTAATTTTATTTACCTATGCGGAGGGTAGATCATTGGAAGACTGTGTTGGCCCAATTCCCAAGCTTTTTCGATGTTCAACAACAACTGCAAAGTCGTGTTGGAAGCCAAGCCTCAAGTCATCCTTCGTTGACACTTCGTTGAACCGCTTGGCCTGCAATTTTGCATAAGATCATCAATTTATCTTTTATGGTGAAACAAAAACAAATTTGTATGCAATTTATTATTTGGATACAATATTTGAGTTATTGATACTTACAATTCATGCCACCAGATTCGAATAACTGCCAGGACCAAGCTTGTGTTGACCATGCTTTTTCTAGTATGGACTTTGTTGCCTTTGATGTGTCTAGAAGCCTATGAAAAGTTTGAAATATGTTAGATGTTGCAAATTTCATGTAAAAATAAAGAGTAATCAACATATAATTACATTGTTCAAAGTATTGCATACCTTCCTATGCCCGGTGGTAGCTTTCCTTGTTTTCTTAAATCCCACTCCCTTCCATAATCCGGTAGGGATTTCCACTCCCTTACTGGAATCATTGGAGGGTGCTCATACCTAGGGTTCATTTCTAGATGAACCATATATTGTTCCCTCGCAATCTTCGTATGTTGGTTAGAATTCTTGAGGACCTCCACGCGGTTGAAGGTCTCAGCACCGAACAACCCAATAAAGAGATTAATTATCTCATCTTTTAAATTTTTGCTTTGTTTATCCCACCTTGTGCGGATGGTGGGCCCAAATATCTCCAGTGACCAATCATTTAGATGTTTTAAAAAAATAAAAATCCTACAAAACGATCATGTCATCATTATTTTAAAAAGAATGATCTATGAGTAAATTTAAATCAGATTATATATAATATTTAAAACATTTTTGTAATACTTGGGATCTTCTCTATCTTTATGGGAACTAGATTTTCATCCACCAAAAATGTGGTATGTATTGTTCTCGTGCTAATAACACGGGAAGATCCAAGAAATGTTGCTTGAGCAATATCAATACTATTCTCTGATGCATCGACCCCCTGACCATGTTTTGCATGATCTGTCATGCGTCTAGCAATAGAGGGTGCACCCACATCTACCCTCTGGGGTGTCCTGCTATGTTTTTTCGATTATTCAGTCGACAAAAATGACACTTTCAAATGCATGTGGGGTTAGATGCACATGATGTGAAGACTCATTAGTAGCATCAATAGTAGCAGCAAACCCCTCACCGGGATTATGTGGACACAAATACTCATGTAAAAACAAACCATATTTTAGTTCATGACATATACGAGTATAAAATATAAAACCATAAATTAATTTATCTTCTAATTAAATATCTTGCAGCTTATATTCAATGACTGAGCTCTCATTGTCAAATGATCAATATTTTCTCTAATCTCATGCGTTTGTGGCTGAATGAATACCAAACGAAGGATTTACGCATTTACTTTTTTTACGGACTTCTTTAACATCTAAAAGGGGTTAAGCAGTGATGCGATGTCATCATTGCAAATTAGCTCATCCACATCCATTTCTATGGATTTCTCTGCTAATGGATATGTAGCCTGTGACAGAAACATAGAAAACATTAATATCGAAAAAACCAATATAGAAATATATGAAACCAATAGATTCATCAAAAAAAATTAATAATACAACATATTTAATTTGTACAATTACTATGGATTATATTGGTTGGGCCGAGGATGGTGTCCTCTGATCTATCAGGGACTTTCTCTGGTCATGCGCAGCCTGCAACAAAAATATTGAAAACATTAATATCTAAATGAAACCAATAGACTCTCAAAAAAACATAATTAAAAAACACATTTCTTGCATTTAATTTGTACAATTTACAATGGGGTATACCTGTTGCCCCAACGTTGGCTTCATATCATCCATCGGGGACTTGCCCCAATCAACAACCTGCAACAAAAATATTGAAACCATTAATATTGAAATGAAACCAATAGACTCTTGAAAAAACATAATTAAAAATGAGGTATACCTACTGCCTAGAGGATGGTGTCATTTAATGAAACATATTCCTTATATTGCTTATATTGAAATAAAAAATTAACAAAAAACATTAATTAACAAAAACATAAGTTATTAGATTCATTAATTACAGGTTTGGTGAAATGTTATATTTACCACTCCCATAGCAACAACATTTTTATCTATTCGATTCAAATTGTAATTGATCAACAACTCTTCCCCTGCAGCTATTGATTTTATGGCACACATGAAAACATGGTTTCCTTCACACCCCTCAAATATGCAATTGGGTTGTTTATTTGTAGACCTAGGTTGTGTACTGTTTATAAACCCTGCAATATTCCCTTATGCTTTTGGACTTTCGTCAATGTACATACTCAATCCTTTATTTTGATTATTGTCTTTTAGTTGTAAATAATTTGCAGACACTCTGTATATGCACATACTGCGTGTATATTGGACCAACCAGATCCAATCTATGTAATTGTAGTAGGTTCCAACATACTCCATCAATTCATTACATCTGTCGTAACCCACATTTATTCCATCCATGCAAAACAACCCCAAACCGTGTAATGACAATGGTACAATCCGAAATATCCTCTCGTTCACACAAAAATATGTGTTTAGATGAGGAAGATCCTTGGGTAGCCATTGTTTCACTAGATGTTTGTACCTCAAGAGCACCTCGATGTCACCTATGGTCTCATCATCATAAGAACATGACCCCCCCCTTCCGCGAGAAAAAAATCCATTTGTTTATGTAATTGACTTCTAATATTTTGACATCTATTTGATCTCCCTCTTTTAGGCCTACTAGATGCCTCACTATCCTCTAGTCTTCTTGAACTTCCCTCGCTCGAGGAGGAAAGATCTAACAAATACATGTTTGGTTGTACTTGCACTACTTCATCGAATGAGAGAAATGGTTAACAAACATTTGTAGAAGGCGACAACAATCTCTTGATTCATAAATATGATTCATTAAGAAACCTTTCACTCTCCCATGAATACCTCATCTCATCTTTCTCCTCAGTGTGTTACCAAAATTCACTACTTACAAACCCTTGTATATACCCACCCATCCATCATCCTTTCAAGCATCTTAATCTCTATTGAAGCTTTCTTCACTAATCATATTGTGACTGCAAGATTTGATTTATGTATATACATAGATCTATGCACCAAAATTAAGCAAGTATTGTATGTAACCCTCAATCAGAGATTATTGAGGGAATTTGGTTCATTTATTTGTTCTTGTTGTGAGGAGATATGGAAACAAGAAATTCATTGTAACAATCATGGGCTATTCAACTTCCAACCAGAAAAACAAAAGGGACTATGGTAGATGGCATTGGTAAACAAAAAGTTTGGAAGGATTGGCTTGTTTGTTCAAAAGTTGAAATAATGGGATCCATTTGGGAAAAGGATTTAAGCACTTTGTGGAGGTACATGGCCATGAAATATGCTTGATGGATGATGTTGAAGAAGCATTAGCAATTTAAGGCTTATTTTAGAGATCAGTCTATTTAAAGAAATAAATTGTTCGCATTTTGTTGATGATACCTTAATCATGTGGAGAGCATCAACAATAATAGTTGAGATATTTAAGCTAGTGTTGGATCAATTCATGAATGTGTTAGGTAGTCATATTAACAAAGGAAAAGGTCATTTGTATGGGTGGAACACCTCTCCCCAACAAGTTGCATAAGTTGCATAGTTTCATAAAGTTGCATAAGTTGCATAGTTGCACAAAGTTGCATAGTTGCACATAGTTGCATAAAGTTGCATATTTGCATAAAGTTGCATAAGCTGCATATTTGCATAAAGTTGCATAGTTACATGTTGCATGCAAAGTTAGTTCGCATGCATTTCCAAGTCAAGGGTGAGTTGTAACTGAAGTCTCAAGTCAAGTCTCAAGCAAAAGTTAGGTTGAACGTAAAAAAATTATGATCTAGAAACAAACAATCTTCATAATATTGCAAATGATGTAAATGTATTGATCTAGTGCTTTGGCACGTGTAACACTATCCACCATGAGAAATTTGAATTGTCATGTATAAGAGTCAAGTTGAATGAGTTGTTAAACTCAAGTTGTAAAAGGTCAAGTTGTAAAAGTCAAGTTGCATAAAGTTGCATAGTTGCACATAGTTGCATAAAGTTGCATAGTTGCACATAGTTGCATAGTTGCACATAGTTGCATAAAGTTGCATAAAGTTTCATAAGTTGCATAGTTGCACATAGCTGCATAAAGTTGCATAAGTTGCATAGTTGCATGTTGCATGCATGACATGCATTGCATGCACGCATGTCATGTGCATGTTGAGTTAGTTCGTATGCATTGCCAAGTGAAGGGCAAGTTGTAACAAAGGTAGAAAAATTTTCATTTCACACATTAGACGAGGAATTTCTCTCTTCCAATACTTTATTTATTCTTTATGTATTTATTTAGATGACAACCATCTACAAGTAATGCAAGCAAATCACAAGATTTAACGAAAATAAACAATATAGTACATACGTGAAATTACTAAAACAAATGTCAAATACAAGTTCTACAATGAATTAAACAAACACTTTATTCATGCAAAATATCGCTACTTACCTCATGTATTTTCCAAGATCATATATAACTTGTTTGACATTGTTGTCGAAGTTGTTCGTGAGAGATAGAGGTAGAACACACTGTAACAATAAAATCGTTTCATTATTTTTTCCAAAATCATACAAAAAAGTACACCAACAACATGTAGTATACAAATATAGAAATATATAAAC
>JASDQU010683945.1:33896-45241 GCA_032191745.1 Picea mariana | reverse complement strand
ATTCTTTATGTTCGAACAAAATTCTGTGGGAAATTTAATTTTTTATATGACTTCTTTTACAACATTGCTTTGTTGCTCCATCAGTAACCATGGAATAGAGATTATATTAATTTTGTCTCCATCGTTTAAATTTAATGACACCTTTCATTGCATGATTGGCTTCCTGAATGTCACTGCAAATTTTGACAATTTTTTCTTTGTCACTCGTTCCATCCAATATTCACCATAATGTTTCAGCTACATTCTTTCTGATATGCATTATATCAAACAAACGAACAATTTGTAGGTTCTCATAGTAGGGAAACCTACTGGATTTTTTGGGAAAAACTTTGCATTCCTCATGGAAACCCATTAACACCTTCATGATCACAACCATCATGAATCATAGTTAAAGAAATTACAAAAATCGTTGTTAATTACAGTAAATTATCAAAACACGTTATAAAAAAAATGAATTAAAAAACATTTCATATATGATGATCATAGATAGACAATTTGATCTGTCCTTGATGATTTCTATTATATTGCAACTTCCATAGGTGAGGTGTCATTCTCTGTGGTTTTAATGCAGTCTCTTCTTTCCCATTGAAAATATGTTTTTTGGTAGTTTGATACCTATGATTCTTAAATAGGAAGTGCCTATACTCATCAAACACCTCATTTGCTAAACTTTTTTATCGACGATATTTCATCTTAGGACCACAAACTGGACATGCAAATTTTCCCTTTGTTTGAAGACCTGCAAAAGATGGATTAACTATGTCAATTAGAAAACATGCATGATTAATATATCAACTTCATAAAATTAAATACTATTAAAGTGCACGTTATAATTACATACCACAAAAATGTGTTAGCCCTGGAGCATCATGAATTATCCATGCAAGCATTGCATGGAATTGAAATTTCCTTTGCCCTATTGGTCTAGAGACATCGTACATGGTGATGCCATTCCATAGCTTTAGTAGCTCATCAATAAGAGGCTCAATATATGCATTCATATCTTTAACTTGGTACTTACCTAATTGATTTGAACATATATAGTACATAATTATTACAACCATTTTACATAAATAAATAATATATATGAGTAAATGAAAATAAATATATGACATTATGCAACAAATACGACAAATGAGATGCTACTACATTAAAAAAACATTGTTGTATACAAATACCTGGAACAATCATTGTCAACATTATATGCTCCCTCTTTATTGACATCCATGGAGGAATGTTGTTGTTGATAACAAAAACAAGCCACGCTGAGTAAATATATCTCATCTTTGCAAATGGATTGACAACATCCACTGCCAAAGAAATCCTAACATTACAAGGTTCTTCTTTAAAGTGTGGCCATTTTTCTTCCATGTCTCTAAATGCACAATTATCTGCAAGAATTCGAAGAATGCCATCTTCACTTCTATTTCCTACATGATAATCCATCAATTATGCTAAGTTTTTGCACCTAAACAGTCATTGCAAGCATGGAATTATGGGAATATATTGAAGAACCTTGTGAGGCACCTTTTTTGTTACATGATATGTTTGATATCTATTGTTATGACATTCGAGGCATTCTGTTTCAAATTCATACCATTTATAATATATAATATGATCATTGAGATATGCATCAATTGCTTGATACTCCATTCCAATATCTTTCATGATGGAAAATAAATCTCGGTATGTGTGAGGTAAAATATTTGACAGTGGTAACAAATATTCAGCTATCAAGTTGGTACAACAAATTAAAAAAAAAAAACGGTTAATATAATATCAAGAATATTAATGACAAGTATTTCATCCATATTAATTTTACTAATGAACTAACAATAAAAATTTTAGAGGAACAAAGATAACCTTTATCATAATCATGTGTGTGTGTGTGTGTGTGATCTATGAAATATATTACATACTTTAACATCTATGTGATCGATGTGTTTAAAAAACCATTCATAACCTTCAAGTTCATTATCAGCAATACAACAGAGAGAAGAGTTATGTTCAAGCCTTCATAAATGTAATGACCCTTTACTTATTAATATGAATAATTTCATAAATAATCCTAAAATCAGCTAAATTATAATTAATTATTATATAACCTTAATTAATTATATGTTATGAATTAAATTTTTTTTTTTACTATGATTAGCTTAAGTATGATTAACTCTTTAATTAAGGGTTAATGAATGATTAATTATTAAGTGAGTCATTAATTGATTAAGTACTAAATTAATGGTTAAAAATAAAATGTAATGATTAAATGGGGTTACGTATCCCATAGGGGGATAACGTAACCCATACGTAAAAGGGAACATTTAAGTAAAGGATAAGACAATTAATAAGAAATAAATGAATGGATAAGGCATTAATAAAGAGATAAGGTGTTTGGTGGGGGAAATGAATGTGCGAGGGCGGTGAAGGAGGAATAAGGGAGGTGGAGAAGGAGTATGAGGGGATGGATTTTTCATGCATTCTACGAGGGATGAGAGCTTGGAGTTTTGGGGAGAGTTGGTACAGTGGGATTTACAGTGCACCGGGGCTTAAGAGGTTTTGGGCTCGGAGGGCTAGGACATCCATTGGTGTCCTAGGGCTAGGCGTACGAGTCGGCAGGGTGGCTGGTTTTGGGGTGTCCTAAGGAGCAGATTCAAGCTAAGGAAGCAGCATCAGATTAAGGTTAGTTATGAATCTTAGAATTAAATTGTTAATAAATTTTATTTATTAAAATATCAGATTGAATATGCTAAATTGAGTGAATTTCAAATTTACTGCTCTGTTTTAATTCATTGGTAGTTTAATTTAAATGACGGTTACTACAATAAAGGGGTTCATATTCCTTCTCAAGTAGAGGTAAATCATGAACATCATCAAAGTCACCATTTTCATGATCATCATCATGATCCATTCTAACATAAAATGTATCATGGATCAATGTATTTGTACCATCATCCTCAAATATGTTAACATGATCATCATCTTCCATATGATCATTAACTTGATCTTTAGTATTCACAACTCCATGTTCCTTCGACACTTGTTCTTTAACCACATTCTCCATGTGCAGATATTACCTAGGAGGCATTTCCTTTATAATTACAAACCATAAAAATATATTAGTTTATATATAACAAATATAAAATGATACATACATTTACAAAAACGATCAATATAAAAACATATATAATGAACAACTTACCAATGGATGATATTCATGCAACGTGTCCATGTTCCCTACAATGTCTTTTAGTTGTTGAGATCTTTAATCTTCTCCTATTAAATCCCCTATGTTGACTACAAGGAAAATAGCATTTCCCATCACCCTTTATTTTCACTCCATCCCACAATCTAGCAAGTAATTGTCAATTTTGTTCTTGTGGATCAAGAATGTTGTTTTGTGCCATTTTCTTTTACCAAGCTTGAGTGATGATTATTGATCTTAAAAAATTAAACTCCACACTTCAAATATTTGTAATGATAGTAACAAATAAAATAATTCTAGTTTTCCGCAGGAAAAATAGTCCTTGTAACCTCCGCAAGTCCTCGCTAGTATAGCAAAAATGTTAGAATGTTTCTAGCATTCCATCTTTTTATAAATAAATAAGCATCGATTTTACAATGGATGTTCACTATTGAACGTTACTGTAATAAATGCGAGGAGTGGTTGACTAAGTCCAAGTCAAAGGGAAATGGTCCAATGATATTTCGTGGAAGTTGGATATACGACACCTTCTCCATGGTCGTCAGCTATCCGACGACGTCGGGGCCAATTCGAAAAAACCCAACAAAATTACAATTTCTAAAGGTAAAATCCGACGACAATGCAATTTTTTTGGGTGGCGTCGAAGGATGTCGTTGGATTTTGGATTAAAATTTAGTTGTGTTCCCTCTGCATTGAAGGAATCATCCTTGAAGTGGTTCATGTGTTTAGAAGGGAACATCATTACTAGTCAGGACCAAATGAAGCAAGATTTCAGTAACTAGTACAGAGATTATTGCAAGGGAAGGGACATAAGAGATGAAATACTTTGAATGACCTAAGTGGAGAATGAATCCTTGGAAGAATATGAAGAAAGATTTCAATTTAGATATAAACTAGCTCACAATTGCACCTTGGATGAAGATTCACTAAAACTTGTCCTACTTGAAGGGGTAAGAAAGGACATCATGGATACATTGAATCTCCTTTCAAATGGATATATCTTCCATTTAGATTATGATAACATCAAGAGTATATTCAAAAACTACTCCATATCAACTAGGAGGAAAGGTAGAAATGGTAAGGGTATGGTAACACAATCTTCTCACCCTACCAGTCTTACTAAAAATGAGATAGAAGGATTATTAGAAGACATGAAAAATGATAGTTTACACTAATCAGTAGCCATGTAGATGGACACCTTACAGATCAAAAAAAAAGAAAGAAGAAGAAGAAAGGATTTTGGCCATTTTTTCTCCCAAATGCACCAAGAGGCATCCTAGAATTGAATGCCCACTTAATGTTGTAGAATTTTGTGCAATATGTGAAGATACACACCCTTCTAAAAAATTCCCTTCTTTTCTAGGTCTAAAAGTTGCATATCAAGAGGTTGAAGAGAAACTGGAGTCAATATGCTTCAACAACCAATGAAGGCCAAGAGCACCCTGACCATTCCACCAAGGTATGAACTACACATATCCTCAATAATTTGGTGGTTTTAATTCAAAAATTCCTTATCAACCTTGGTACCGTCCAAATCTACCTAGTTGGCCCATGAAAAACTAGTGGCAATACCCAAGTCATCATATCCACCCTCCTTATCAACAATTTCAAACCCAACCTCCAATACAAAACCCTTAGTGGACTAATCCTCCACAAGGATGGAGGCCTCCAAACTAGCATCAACAAGCATTGTTGTCCCCTCATTTTCAACCAACCAACACTTCCATAATGTTTTACTTCAACCTCCAAAAAAACCACAACTACTTGCACAACTAGTTCCTAATCCAAACTATAGGCAGTTCCAACCTGTGTATAAAAATGAGGTAACATACCAAGCATATTTTGTATATCTTCAAGAGATCAACCTTAGATCAGGAAAGGTGTTAAAACATCATCCTCTCACTACCAAACCCATAGAAAAATCAAGCCTTGAAAAGGAGGATACCTTCCGTCAAGAAATTCCTCTTCCTCAACAAACCCTATCATATTCTAAAAGGATAACCCTTAAGAAAACATACACGTCTGTAGAGAATGAACTATTGGGGGAAAATAAAAGTTTATGTGTCAAAATACCAATCCTACAAGCCATCAATGATGTTCCCATTTACAATAAATTCATTAAATAAGAATGTCCAAAGAAGCCTAGAAGGAAGAAAAAAGACTCCCCTGTAGTCAATTTGGTAGGAAAAATTGCATTTCTTATGCTTTGTAGGGTATTTATCCCTAAATACTTGGATCCAAGAAGTCGTGTAGTAAATGTGCATATTAACCAGAGTTTGATCCAAAACACCTTGATAGACTTAGGGTCAACCATACATGCCATGACAAAGGATACCATTCTCAAATTAAACCTCCAAGGATTATTGAGACATACACCTACCATACTCCAATTGGCAGATAGGTCAACAGTGAATCATGAGGGAGTATTAGAGGATCTAATGGTTTCTATATATTTTTTTGAATACCTAACTGATTTCATATTCTTACAAACTAAATATGTGTTGAATGGGTACCCTCTTATCCTTGGAAGACCATGGTTAGTTATAACAGATGCATAAATCAATTTTAGGAGAAATACCTATTTGGTTAGAAGAGGAAGAAGTCCCTAAAACTCGTTTCTATCCTATACTTACCATTGAAACAGCCTTAGCTACCAAAACCTCGGATGAAGATACCTTCATATCCATTTTTTTTCAAAGCATGTACCTTGTTGCTCTAAAAATTAATGGTTTAGATGAGAAACAATAGCCTGAAACCTCTGCTAGTAAAAAATAATATATATGGGAAAACTTTCCAACTATTGAGAATGATAATCCAACAATCGGGATAGTGGAAATCTACCCCTCAAAAACCCTTAAAATCAACACTAGTTTAACCTAGGAGCAAGAGTAGAAATTATTGATTGTCCTTAGAAAACACATTGTATATTTTGCATGGGACTATAGAGACATAAAAGGGATCCCTCCAAACATTTGTACCCATAATATTTACTACAAGGAAGAATGGAGACCCATTAGGCAACATCAAAGAAGGATGAACCCTACCCTAAGGGACATTCTCAAAGAAGAATTGCAAAAACTATTTGATGCAAGATTCATCTATCCTATTTCTAACAGTGAGTGGGTCTCACCGTTGGTTATTGTGCCAAAAAATAATGGAAATTGAAGAATATGCATAGATTATAGGGAGCTCAACAAGGCTACTATGAGGGAACATTTCCGCTTGCCTTTCATTGACCAAGTACTTGATTTCCTAGCAAGCAAAAAGTACTTCTCATTTTTAGATGGATTCAGTGGATATAACCAAATTCAAATCATCCCTGAGGACAACTACAAGACAACCTTCACTTGTCCTTGGGGCACATTTTCCAATAAGGTGCTTCCCTTTGGCCTCTATAATGCCCCTGCAACCTTCTAGAGAGTTGTGGTAAGTGTCTTCTCTGATCTCATCCATGACACTATAGAAATCTACATGGATGACTTCACACCTTATGGAAACTACTTTGAGTAATCCTTAACCAATCTTGAAAAAATGTTGAAAATGTTTGAAGAGATGAACCTCTCACTCATCCATGAGAAATGAAACATTATTATGAGTGAAGGGGTTGTCTTGGTCATCATATGTCCTTCATAGGGATTGAAGTAGACCAAAGAAAAGTAAAAATCATCAAACACATGCCTACCCCTCTAAGAAAAAAAGATGTAAGAAGCTTATTGGGGCATCTAGGCTACTATAGGAGGTTCATTAAGGATTTTAGAAAACTAGCCTCCCCTTTTTTCACCCTACAATCCAAAGATATTGAATTTTTCTATACAACAGAATGTCAAGAAGCATTTGAATGCATTAAATAAAAGCTCATTACATCCCCTATTTTACAATGCCCTAGGTGGGACATTCCTTTCCACATCAACATTGATGCATTAGACAAGGAAATAGGGGAAGTTTTGGGTTAACAAGAAGATAAATTCCCATTTGCAATTTATTTTATTAGCAAAGTTTTTTCTGGTGTAGAACTAAATTACAAAGTCACTGAGAAATAATTTATTGTGCCATTAATAAGTTTAAGCATTATATCACTAGGTATTCATTATTTGTGCACACATACCATGCTACCATTATATATTTAACGAACAAACCTGATATAAATGGTAAAATAATCGGATGGATTTTACTATTGCAACAATTTGATCTCATAATACTTGATAAGCCTGGCAAGAAAAATGTTGTTGCAAATTTTCTATCAAGATTAACTAACACTGCAGATGATGAGATAGTGGATGATAATTTTCTGGATGAACAACCTTTTGAAATTTCAGTAGATACCCCCTAGTTTTCTAATATAGCCAACTATCTAGAAAAGGGAAAGTTTCTAAAGAATAAAATGAGAAATATCACAAAAAATCATTTACATCGTAGTATAAAGTAAAGCAACACATATCATTTGGAAAAATAAGAATTGAGGACCACATATATAGAGAAGTTAACATGATCTTTCCATTAAAACTCAAAGAGATTTTAATGGACACGCTCTTGAAATCTCATGTTTAAAACTCAAAGTTTGAGAAATCAATAGACTTGTGCCTCGAATAGTTCTCTGTGAACCTAAAAAAATATTCAAATGTTTCAAAAGTGTTTATAATATTCAGAAAATAAAATGCATTCATCCTAGCAGATTGGATGGGGATCCTGTGGACCATATATAGATGAAAAGACCTGGAAGAAAGAGGAAAACACAATTAGGATTCTACCTTTGATATTCACAAACCATGAAATAGAAAGGTTGGATTATTGCTAGCTTAGATGAAATAAAGAAGATAAATCTTAATGAAATGCTTACTTGACTCACTATGATGGAAAAAATCTCTCATTCATTCGCTTGTTGAGTCTTATTTTGTATATTGCTCAGTTGGAGGTGCCCTAACGGTTGTAACTACTTCTTGAGAATTAGGGTCAGTTATTCTGACCAAGGCATTTCTTGACCATTGTTAAATATACTCCCGCATGGGGGGAAACCATTAACTCATGCTTGATTTTGAGATCAAACGGCTCATCTTCAACGTATTTTAATTCAAAACCTAACTGATGGATTATATATGCTTGATCATCATTCTTGTTTACACAGTGGACCAACCACTTTTCAACTTCCTCTTGTGAAAATTTGGTTAGGTTGTCAAATTCACTAGCCCATGAAGTCTTAAGAACCTCGAGTTTTTCTTTCAATTGATCCTTAGTAGGAAATGTAGAGTCCATTATTATGTGTGGGCCCTCCAACTCTTTAGTAATATCAACAAGATTTAAAAACAAGTCATTTATTTTTGAATTGATGCCATCACACTCAACAACCATTTCCCACAAACACTTGATTCTCCTTTAACAACATGCATTTATCTGCTCAAGTCAGACCTTTGATGGCAGATTTTGCTCTCTTAGGTGGATTCATTCATGATTGATATTCTAGCACTAAAATTTCTAACAACTTCCTTGTAGAAATGTTCATCATTTTAAAAATCTTTTTGGAGATATTCTTTACGATTTAAAAAATTGTAGAGACATTAGTTGAACTAGTAGAAAATTCCCAAATATCGAGGATTAAAGTGACCCTCTTTTTAATATTATATCCAACATATTTTCTAATGGTCGTCAATAAGCTTGAATCCCCTTTTAATCTTGAACTTGACTTCATGTATCCTTTAAAATATCAAGTGTTCTAATAACAGATATTGGTTCAGCAAATAATGGTCTGGGCAACAAAGCATATTCTAATTCTTTTATTCTTCTCTTCAATACCAGTTTCTCTTTCTCTTCTTCATCAATATAATATTTTAAGGCATCCCCTATGGTCTAATGAAAGTATAAAACCTTATAAGGTTTTACTCCTACAATATCTATTTCTGAGTTACATTTTTTGCGACCCTTTTCTTTTTCAAATTGACCTTCTCAATTTGAAATTTCTTTGAATTTTGATTAAAGCAGAACGATGCAAGGTAACTGAATCTTCTTCAAAAATTAATGGATCTTCACAAGACAATTCTTATGCTACTATTCTACTTTCAATCAATTGTGTTTCCTCCCAATCGGGCTCTCCAGTTATAGCATCAAATTCCATATCTTGAGAATTAACTTCAAACTCTTGAACTTATTGATTTTATTTTTCAACAGATTCCCTTTTTCTCTTTGAACTTCCCAAAATAGTGTGTGGTTTTTCCATAGACTTTTTAGGGGGGTATTTATCTCCTCCATTACCATAATTCCCAGAAAGAAATTTTCTTTGTTCTAAATCGTTTCCATGAGCTTTACTCTGTATTGTTGAAGAAATTTTCTGAGGAATATGCAATGAACACGGGTTACCACTTGTTGTGGTTATCCCTCTTTGTTTATATTGATCATTGGTGCTAATCAGAGTGTCAATATCATCTTGGTGATTTTTAGGGGAGTTTCCTTGGTGGTTTTGGTTATCACCTCCTCCTTCGTCTAATTGTGATGACTTAATGAAAGATGAACCATAACCTATGTTAAACATATGATCCCTGAATGAGCCATTAGGGTCAAAACCATGAAATTCATGAATTTCTCTCATTTTGAACAAATCAAAATAAATAACAAATTCATCTAGGTGAGAGATTTTTTTATTAGTAATCTCTCCAACTTTAAAGGGCAATGGAATGAACTATTTTTTTATTTTCTCATTAAAAAAGTGGTCCCAAGATCTGTATTGTCTACATACCTCAACTATCAAGAATTTATCAAAAACATAATATGGGAGTAAAAAGGGTTTTCCTTGAAACCCATATAATACGATATAGTTGAATTCATCTCATACTTCAAAAACTCCATTTCCAGAAAGAAAATTGTGAATTCATTTGACAATGTTTGTGTGGAAGAACCATGAATCATCTTTTTGAATGTAGATAGAAAAGCACTCTATACTTGGAAAACACGATAAGGGACTTTGTGTTTCTAGAGTGTTGGATACCATAATCATACTAGATCCTTATTATAATTCACACTTCTTGATCACGGTAAGTCTTCAAACACATGGCAATAGACTATGGCATAAATCAAATAAGAAGCCATATAAAACTTCTTTGTTTTTTTGGAAATTTTGCAATTGGAAAGAGACTTCATTTGAAATGATAGATGCCTAATCGAAAATGGCATCTTTATGGACATATTAATGTAGAACACACTATGCATATTTATGAACAACATATGTAGAATCCTGACCAACAATCCTAGAGAATAATCATGCAAATTCCTTGAATGGGTACTTGAGTGAGCATACATCTATTTGAGAAGAGCTTCGAAAATCATTGAGTGGCTTTATGAGAAAAATATTTAGAAGGTATACTCCTCCATGATGGGCCTTGAGGAAGGAATCAACTTCAAAACATTTGAAATTGTTATTAGGTTTTCGAAGTTGAAGCATTTTCCTAAATATTGTAGGTGTGAGAGAGACTGGTGTCTTCTCATCCAACTGAATTATCCTTCTATTTAGTGTTCAATCTATCTGCACACCATAGAATCAATTCCATGAAGTCGAAAACCTCGAACATACACCCAGCATGCATTATTTCAACAATCGAAACTTTTTTTGAGCTTCTTTCCTCGGGTGAGAGTCATGTATACCACTGGTAAGCCTCAAATCATTGACACTCGAAGTCTTCATGTCCCAGGGTGTTAATTGTATCTCCAAAATACAGCTCTTTTCTTTTAGTAAATATGTGGTGTTCCTGTTGAATTAATATCTCTTATTCTGAGGATAGAAACATTACCAAATTCACCACGTATTTAGGTCCATAATATCAAATGTCGGGACACTCATTTCATTAATGTTAATTACTTCTTTGATTTGAATTTATGGTGAAGCTTTCACAAAATCACATCACATAAATAATGATATTAATTCGAATGTGTGACATGTAATGTGGAAATTCACTTATAAATATTCTTGGAAGTGGTGCTTACACGTCGGGATTCATGAAAATAGGCTAAGTATGTGATCCAGGTGGATATCGGGGGCCACCCACATTTTCCAAATGGCTCAAAACAATTTTCTGGCCATTTTGGCAATTTACTATTTTTAGCAGGTTTTCACTTCCGGGGCCATTTTGAGGGCCTAAATGAAGTTTTTTCGAGATCAAGG
>JASDQU010683944.1:71488-93687 GCA_032191745.1 Picea mariana | reverse complement strand
GAAGTTCTTTGTACGCCTTTAGGGCGTCAGCTGATAGAGCAGTAAGGGCGGTCGCTGCGAGCGTTTTGAACTCGGACTCCACCACGTCCCATACCTCATTAAGAAGAAGAACGGTCTTCATCTTGTGTGCCCACAGACTGTAATTTGTGTCGGTCAAGATCGGGGCCGGCATGTTCTTTAGAAAGTTTGCCATCTCGAAAAAAAAATTCCAAAGAACTTTGTCTGTGCTTCCAAATAGGCTCTGTCGCACCTCGTATTCGGAAAAATCGTTACAGAAAGGGAGGAAGAGTAGGGGATTTTCTTTTATTGCAGGGATGAATGCTTTTTCAAGGGAATCATTAAGAAGGTTTTGCAGTCTGCGATTAACCAAACCAGCAGTTTGCGATGGCGAACCACATCAAAACTGCGCATTCCAAGTTAACAAGGGCACCCAGTTCGGTTTTATGCTCGCCCACAATCAAATCCGGGATACCACTGAAGACTACTCGAAAACCATGAAATGGTCCAGGAGGGGATCGGATATGCAGATATACAACTGGAGAAAACCACGTGGTTTTAGGTTTCAGCTCCTGCTTCCGCCCCTGGTGGTGGTTTCAGTCCCTTGCAACTGGTATTACATGAGGTCAGTGCAAAACCGCAGCTGGGATTCGAATTTTTGCATGGCACGATACGGCAGCAGAAATTTTTTTAAAAATTCGCAGCCTACGCTCACTCCAGCTGCGGGAATGTTTTTGGAAGTACGCACCCCACGTTCAGTCCGGCTGCGGGAATTCTTCAGACGCACGCAGCCCACGTTTACTCCGGCTGCGGAAATTTTTCGAAAATTTTTATGCGTGAAGGACGAGTAGTATTTCCCCGCACCCATGCAGAGGATAGACCTGCGAACTTTTACAATGTTCGCACCTCACTCCCATGGCGCTTTCCACTCTGTGAAAAGGCTTACCCTGTCAACAGGCGGCTCGGATCAGAAACGCTCTGATACCATGAAAAGAATATGCAGAGCATAACGAATCGAAATATTCACGCAGAAATGAAAGAGCTTAATCAGCCGTCTTACTATTCACACAAATGTATATGGTTTACAATGGTTTACAATCATGCGTAAAAGCATGCAAACTCAGCTAAAGCGGAGTCGAAAACAGAATAAAGCTTAAAAGCAGAAAAGCCATAAAACTTGCATGTATAGTGAGTAATTACTATTTCTAACAGGATGAACAAAAAATAATAAGGACAGTTAACCTAAGCCACTGAAAATGGAAATTTTACTAGATATCGTTGATATACTTTTAAATAGTTCCATCAAAAATTAAGACAACTGGACGTCACAAAGGTTTGAAATAATGGAAGAAATGTTGAGCAATAAAATCATAAGAGGCAATACTAGCCTGTGTAATTATTAATAGTCGAGAGAGTATATTACAATCCTTGTAAACAAATACAGAGACACCAGGGCTTAGAATCATAAAAAGAAACGTAGCAAAAAAAAAACTCCAATAAATAAGACCTTGAATGAAATCCCAACGCACAGCTCCAGGTGTAGGTGTAGCTAGGTGTTCACTCTGAAAAATCAAAATTGAATCAAGACACTACTAGTTAGTTCTAGTTCAATCATAAGAGCTCACAATTACTGTTGCATGTAACTGCCAAGTTCCAGGTCAAAAATTTCCAACGAAAATCCTTGTGGAATTTAATTAAAATAAATAGTAGAACGTTGGAACCAAAAAATAAATGCAAGGAGGTTCATCTACAACCCTACAAGATACACAATTAATAAATTATAGAATTACATAACATTCAAGAGTTAGCTCACGAAAGGTTAAATGCATACAGGTTTAGACATATATAGCGAGAATAACTCTTAGCGAAGAAGATTTATGCTAGGAGGAGCTTCCAATGACGCGTAATCATCTTAAGTTGAAAAGAAAAATCCTATACCAAACTTCAGTGCTTCATGATGATTAAATTTTTTGTATACATTCTGAGGTTGAAGTTTAGATAAGCAATCAAAACAAGAAAAAGAAATTCGTAGAAACTGATTAAATTTTTTTCGATAAACTGAGAGAAGGATTTAGAGGAATTCTACAGTCGAACTACACAGAAGGCACAAATTAAAGGTTTAAGCAACAAAATTTCAAACAACAAAATCTCACTAAATGAAACATAGGTAGGAGTACAGTGTATAAATAGAAAAGAAATATTACAAAAGTTGAAGACAAGCTAACGATGTATATTCACCGCAGATTTAAGAGAAGAAAACTCGACGCAGGTACACATCATTCTTATCATTGTTAGAGGATAGCTCAATATTCAACTTATCCTTTAATGGAAGTTAAATTATAAGTAACAAAACCTCAAGTAAATGGAACTTAGATTCGCAAGGTGAACAGGTTTAATCCATTCAAGAAAGGTTTGGTCCAGACACTCATATTTCATTCTTTTAGTGATGGTTACCATGTTGTTCCTCAGCTTATACAAATGCACATGATAGTTTGGATACAAAATGAAACTAACAACAATCATAATAATTAACATAGAAATCAAAAATGAATTTTCTGCATAACATACTCAGATTACATTTTATCATATTAAGTAATTATGATTTGAAATCAATTTTCCCTTTACAACTAAGATCATTCTTACATCATTCTGATATAATATTGAGTTCCTAAATTATCAATAACAATAGTACCAATTACATCTCAATTTAAAAGAAACATGGCCCTCCAATTGGAATTTACTAATAGTACATATGAAATACATTGCTTGATTAAGTAATCGATAAAAATAATGTATCCAGAAAGTCATTATTACTTAATGATGAATTTCCACTAATTCTTTCGCTGCCTCAACTACCTGCTAAATGTATCCAGAAAGTCATTATTACTTAATGATGAATTTCCACTAATTCTTTCGCTGCCTCAACTACCTGCTAATTGAACAACTTCACTGGTACCTCCCATCCAACGCTCGGGGTATTTTTATCCCCCCTTATCCCCCTATGCACAAAGGGGCCACACACAAAAACTAGAAACAATAGCAACCCCAAACTTTCCTCTCAAGGAAGAGCTTACACCCTTTACCAAGTTTGGAATCCCAACTCTAACAAGTAAAACTTAGTCAAAAAATTCAGCAGCATAACAATACTAACCAAAGTGAGATTTGTTTCCCCTCTTCTCCATTTCCTTTATAGAAATATCTACAATGACACATGTCCTCATGCACAAATAATTAACTTTCTGATTAATTTAATTATGATTATTCACCCACACACTTGTCACACTCCCCCCAAGTTGCACAAGTAATTACCCTTATTATTTTATTTAAAAATCCATTTTATGTCACATTCCCCAATGTGTTCCTATATTTTCCTCTTAGTTGTTCCTTAGTTCCCCAATTTCTCATTTATTGAGTGTCCCCTAACTAGATCTTAGGTTGAGTTGGATTATGAGTCTTCTTTTAGTTAGGCTTAGTGGTAGATTGACTCAAGATGTCATTCTGTGTGTACACCTAATCTCCCATGTTTTGTTTTCTTTTTATTTATAAATCCCTTTTATTATTTTCATACACACGTGTGCAATTTATCCAATCTTTAAATTCTATTCCCCTTTTTCCTAGATTTTGATTATTCTCCAATATTTTAACTTATGTCATAATTCATTTAGTCCCTTCATTAAATTTAGACTTAGACATAGTTTTAGACTTAGGATTAGACTTTTATTGGGATTTATAATTAATAATTTATGGTTTAATGAATTATTTTATTCCAACAAGCTCTAATCATTTAAATGTTTTCTAGGCCACCTAGATTTATTGACTCAATTTTTAATTACACGACCTGCCCTTCAATATGCACTTTTTTTCTCCAAGTGTGTCGCTTGACTTTGACTGGTTTTGGAAGTTTGACGACCCTTTGGAGTCAACACTTCATTTGGTTGACCTTGTGAGAGACTAAGGGATTCTATGGAATAAGGACTCTGCCTTATTGCGCGCCCCTTAGAATATTTGTGAGTGACTGTTTCAGTCTTCCCTCACAACATTGTGGACCTCTCGAACTAGGTAATCGTTAATCTATAGTTCATACTAGGACGAAAGTGCTAGTAGGTTGTGATATTCATGTTGCCACACCTCTCCCTCAATGTATGGTTTATGTGCATGGCCCCTTTACTCCTTATATGAGTTGGATTAGCAAGCATCGTCAAGCCTGCATCCACTGATAAAACCCATTTCAATAATCCATATACATAAATCATATTATAATCAATCATATGGCACAAGTGTGTAATTGAAATACTCAATCAAAATACAATTCACTCCTGACTCAATCTGGATTCCAAGGAAGTTCATTGATTCCATCAACATCCATAACCTATCATGTGTCCTTCACACTCAAGAAAACTTGTCAATAACATCTGCCAATATATATACATCAAATAATAATAATTCACGACACATCATCATCATCATCATGTATAATCCATAATCAAAACGAAATCACAATGTACCATAACCGAATCACTTGCATGCAAGTGTCCTCAAAGACAAACTCAATAAAAGTGTGTGCAGTAGAGCGGGATGTTGCATACACCCCCTATTTTTTTAAACTTCGTCCCGAAGTTTGTACAATATATAAATGTAAGAAAACAAATGTATCTGACATAGGTCTATATGTCAAATTTATCAAAAAGTAAGGAAACTGTTGACACATCTCATATGCATCATCCTAGGTAGTTGAGTGTGGATTATAGTTGTCCCACTGGACATTGACCTGATTGACTATTCGACGTCATAGCTGTCGAATGTGATGGTCCAGAATGTGGATTGGCTCTCCCACGAGATAACCCATGTATGACACCTGCAAATAAATCATGTCAATAAGATGTGAATGATCACTAATATAATGTCTTAAAATAGATACATGAAATACATATTTCATACACTTCAAAGAATCAGGAAAGGCTAGTCGATAAGCCACATGTCCTTTCTTTTCCACAACTTCGAAAGGTCCCACAAACCCAGGAGAGATTTTGGCACTCTTTCCAAACTTGATCAAACTCTTGTTCAGTTTTACCTACAAGAAAACTCTATCACCAACTTCATAACACTTTTTCCGATCTTTTGCTTCTTTAATCCTCCATCTTATCAATTGCATCTATTCTTCCATTTCTTGAATCACTTCTGGTCCTACCAAGACCCTGTCCTCAATTCGATCCCAACTCAACGGCTTCCAACATGGTCGACCATAAAGAAACTCAAACGAGGCCATCTTAATCACACCTTGATAGCTATTGTTGTATGCAAACTCTACTAGTGGAAAAAAATCTTCCCAACATTTTTTTTTATCCAATACATACATACACAACATATCCTCCAAAATCCAGTTTGTTCCCTCTATTTTTCCGTCTATCTCAAGGTGATACATTGTACTAAAATTCAATTGTGTTCCCAAGGCCTCTTGGAAACTAGTCTAAAATTGCCCTGTAAACCTCGATCCTTGATTGGATATGATCCTTCTTGGTACTCCATGTAATATCACAATCTCACTGACAAATACTCTTACTATGTCTGGTGTCTGATATGTCATACATACTAGGATAAAGTGCGCACTCTTCGTCAAAGTGTCCACTACAACGAAAATTGAATCGTGCCTCCTTGCTATCAGTGGCAATCTAATGATAAATTCCATCGAAAAGACCTCCCATTTCAATTTCAAAATAACGTGGGGTTGTAACAATCTTGTTGGATGTCTATGTTCATCCTTCACTTTCTGACATTCTAGACATCTCGCCATGTATCTAACTATGTTTGATTTCATTCATTTCCATAAGAATAAAGGCTTAAGTTCTTCCTTCTTCTTCATGACTCCCAGATGAGCCATGTACATTGCTTGATGCGCTTAACTTAAGATCAAACTTCTTAATTCATCGTTAGACGGTACGCAAATTCTTCCATTAAATCTCAACAATCCATCATTGTCTAATGAATAACCTTCATACTTTGGTACCATCATGGTATCTTGTCCAATATTATTCTTAACGTCCTTATACTAATCATATTCTATTTGTAAAGTTATAATATATTCTTGAATATTTGTCTTAAGCAGTATTACTGAGAATATGCGCGGTCTCCCACTCAACACATTTGCCACTTTGTTCACCATTCCTTTAATGTAAGTAATATCAAAGTCGTATTTGCTAATAATTCTAATGAACACCTTTGTCACGCGTTCAAGTCACTATGTGTAAATATATGTTGCAATCCACATTGATCTGTCTTTAATTCGAATTTCCATCCAATCAGATAATGTCTCCAAACTCCCAAGGCATATAAAATTGCTAATAATTCCAAGTCATGCGTTGCATACTTATCTTCATGCTTTCTCAATTTCCTTGAAATGTAAGCGATCACTTGACTGTCTTGCATCAAAAATCCACCTAAACCTTCCTTGGATGTGTCCATGCATACCAGTAACTCTTTGTCCATGTTAGGGACCTTTAGTATCGGATCTTTCATCAACAACTCTTTGAGCTTTTGAAATTCTTCTGTTCATTTCTCAGTCTATACAAACTTCTTGTTCTTCTTCTGCAATTTTTTGATTGAATTTGCTATCTTCGAAAAAACTTCGATGAATTGTTGGTAATATCTTGTTAAAACCATAAAAATGCGTACTTATTGTACATTTTTCAGGGTTGGCCATTCCATAATAGCCTCTAATTTCGCTGGATCCACAATGATATCTTCACTAGATATGATATATCCCAAGTAATGAATCTTTGATTGGTAAGAAGAACATTTCGATAGTTTTCCATACAAATAGTTTTCTCGTAGACACTTTAGGACCAATCTTAAATTTTTTTCATGTTCTTCTTTCATCCGAGAATAAATCAGTATGTCATCAATAAATACTTCAAAAAACCTATCCAAGTATTCATGGAACACCCCATTCATCACTCTTGAATACCCCCGGGGTGTTCGTCAATCCAAATGGTAAAACTATAAACTCATAGTGTCCAGACCTCATCTTAAATGTGGTCTTAGGGATGTCTTCTTCTTTAATCCTTAATTCATGATATCTTGATCTCAAAAAAATATTATAAAACATTGTCTCTCCCTTCATCTGGTCAAACAAATAATCTATTTTGGATAACAAATATTGGTTCTTGATCGTCGCTTTGTTTAATTGGTGATAGTCAATACAAAGTCTCCAAAATCCATCCTTATTTCTCACGAGAATAACTAGCGCACCCCAAGGCGACACACTTGGACATATAATTACCTAGTACAAAAAATCCTTCAATTTCATTTTCAACTCCTACAATTCAGGCATTGACATCTGGTAAGGTGTTCTCTCTATAGGTTCAATTCCAGGTTTCAAGCCTATTGTAAACTCCAACTCTCTTTTGGGTGGTAAACCTGGTAACTCTTTTGGAAACACATATGCAAACTATTGCACTACAGGAAGGTTTTTTAATCCTTCTTCCTCGTGCATTTCGTTTAGCGCTAAGATTGCATAAAGCTTTCACCCCTTACGCATACTCTTCTGTAGTTGTAGGGAAGAAAATAAATCTCAAGGACACCCCTTGGATCCTTCTTACAATTGCTCTACTCTATCCCAAATCATCTATCAAACTTAACCATTACTTCATAGAGTTAATTATCACATCATGTGATTCCAACCAATCCATACCAATCACTATGTCATAATATCCTAAGATCATGACATATAGGTTGGGCTTCATTAAAAAATCTCCCAAGTTAATGCTACAGTCCATAACCTTTCCTCCAACCTTCTGTTTGGAACCCGATGCTATTTCCACGTATCTGAACTCGTCCTGCTCAACTTCCTTTAACTTAATTCTATTTAGCGCTGCATTAGACATAAATATCTATGTATCACCTAGATCTATCAATATACTAAAATTTTGGTCGACGACTGTACCTGATGTCTCGAGCACATTGGAGTTTTAGGGATGATTTTAGGGGCTAAATTTCACTCATGGGCTAATTTTCCATGGTTTTTGCCAAAAAAAGATTTGTTATTCTAAAAATTATTCGACCAAATTCTATAAGATAAAATTATTTTACCTTAAAAACCGCCAAACTTTTATACAAACTATATAAAATCCTTAGAAATTTGAATATTTTTATAAAAATATCGCCAAACATTTATAGTTGGCATATGAAGGATCAGTAAGATTCGCCAAGGTTTCTACATTTTAAAAGAAATTCCCATCCTTAAAATCATCCTTGCATGATGATTGGACTAGTGCTCGATATGGTGGTTCTTCACAATTTCATGTATCCTATGGGCCTTTCCCAAATCTCCAACTGTTGTGGGTTGTAATGATCTGACTTCTCTGGTATTCTCGATCGGACAGTCTCCCTGGTAATGTGGCTCTCCACATGTCCAAAATCCAATATTCGTTCTAATTCTCATGTTCCCCAAAGTAGAAGTTGTTGGCCTAACAGTATATGATCCTGGTCTGTTCTACTGAACATGCCTGAACTATTGTTGATGTTGTGGATGACGTTGTTGCCGTTGTTGTGGTCCTCTATAAGGATTCCTCTGAGGAGGAGTCTATCATTGTGGTGTTGTGAACATAGGCCCTCTGGGTGTATTTCGATGCCCTGAAGTTTTTCACGTTGGTTTCTGATGCTGCTACACCCTTGATGACATTTTTTCAGTTTGTCTAGAAGGAGTCCTACCCTAAACCCCATTGTTAAGCTCTTCCTGAGCTATGAGGGCCTTCTGAACTGCATTGTGCAAAGTTTGAGGAATTAGAATCCTCACCTTTGGATGAATGTTGAAGTTAAGGTCAAACAAAAACTTGTTGACCTTCAACTTCTCTGTGTTCAGATGTGGAGCATACCTAAGTAGCTCCATGAATCTGGCCTCCTACTCTGGCACCATATTACCACCCTCTTGTAATTAATTGAACTCATTCAGATGGTGCCAAATGAATTCCTCATACAAGTACCTCTCCTAGAACCATTCCTCGAACAACTCCCATGAAACGTATTTGGCGACCATGTTTAGTTGAGGTAGGAGCATCTTCCACCATAGAATATCACACCCCTTCAGTTGAAAGACCGCCATGCAGAATTTCATGTTGGAGGTGTAATCACGAAGTGTGAAGCACATCGTCATAGTATCCAAGCATGCCTTAGTGGCTGAGTTGTCTGTGGCACCCATAAACTTGGGAAACTTCACCTTCTCTAGTTCTCTTTGTATACTACTACTACAAGTTAGAGCACATTGTGAACCCTCATTGGGTACATATGTTTTTCCCTCATCTTGATCCAGGCGGTTAATCAATGCCTCTGATATCCTATGGAAGGATCTCATCATACCTACTACATCTCGCACAACAACCTACTCCTACTTAGTAATCTGCTCATTTACATGGGGATTAGACCCTTCTGGCGTGGATACTATCAGAATTGTCACACCTCATCCTCCAGCACCATGTTGTCTACTTCTCTTGCGTCCTCTAACCATGATAACCAGCATGTACAATTTCAAAATTTAATTAGTGATATAATTTTAATCATTTATTTAACACAGTAGAAGGTGTAACAGTCCAATGTCGCGAGGTTGAACCCGACATGATACCATATGTAACATATCTATTAAACGCCAGTTACTAAAGAGATAAAAACATAATTTTTTTGATGATAATTATGACGTAAATGAATTTTGTTCTTTTTTTTTCTTTTTTCTTTTTTCACAAGAAACAACAAAGTGTTGAAATCCATCTTAGATATTGGTTAGTATTAAGTTGAGATGTTTTCACACATTGTATAACCCTTGAATAATTACCTTGTTAGGCCTTAGTGAAATTTTCAAGATAATGGACGAAATGAAATGACCTCAACTTAAATCTTTTATGGGATAGGTTAATTAATTTACTTACTTAAAACTTTGTTTATCATAAAGTTTAGAAGGAAAAATAGCACATTCAATAATTGCAAAGTTATCAATGTAACAACCCTAGGATGCATCTCAATATTTAGAAACGTTGTAAGCATTAACCTACTTCTAGTAAGAAAACCTTTCCTAAGTTAAAATTGGCTACCACGATAGAGTATATGTATATGTATATTATAGTTAATCAATATGGTTAATATATTTTATAAATAAAACAAAAAGAAGAATTGTAGCAATAATAAATTCGAGGATAATATATATATATATATATATATATATATATATCTGTGTGTGTATGTTTAGATCATTGTACCTTACATACAAATAATTGTTTAACCTTAATTAACTTGTAGAAAGGTTTACTCAACTCAAGTCTTGAGGAGAGGTGAAGTAAGAGAGTTTTAACGAAAGACTCACTCACCTTGAACAAGCAACCGATGATCCAATAGACATTTAGGATAAGAGAAGAAGCGTACAACTAGGATGGTTGAGATGGATGAATAGACAAGAATAAGGATAGTTAACCTAAACAAGTGCAAAAGGAATTATTACTAGAGATCATTGATAGAATTCTAAATAGTTCCATCAAAAATTAAGAAAAATCAACATCACAAAGGTTCGAAATAATACAAGCAATGTTGAGCAATAAAATCATAAGAGGAAATACTAGCGTTTGTAATTATTAATAGTACAGATAGTATCTTACAATCCTTATAAATCAATACAGAGACACTAGGGCTTAGAATCATAAAAATAAGCGTAGCAAAACAAATATCTAGTAAATAAGAGCTTGAATGAAATCCCAACTCATAGTTCCAGGTGTAGGTGTAGGTAGGTGTTCACTTCGAAAAATCAAAATCGAATCAAGACACTACTAGTTAGTTCTAGTTTGAGCATAAGAGCTGGAGATGACTTTTGCATGTAACTGCCAAGGGCCAGAGAAAAAAATTCCAATGATAATCCTTGTGTAATTTAATTAAAATAAATAGCAGAATGTTGGAACCAAAAATATATGCAAGGAGGTTCATTTACAACAATACAAGATACACAATTAATAAATCATAGAATTACATAACATTCAAGAGTTAGCTCACAGAAGGTTAAATGCATGCAAGGTTAGACAGATATAGCGAGAATAACTCTCAGCAAAGAACCTTTATGCTAGGAGGAGCTTCCAGTGATGCATACTCATCTTAAGTTGAAAATAAAAATCCGACAACAAACTTCAATGCTTCATGATGATTAAATTTTCCGCATACATTCTGAGGTTGAAGTTGAGATAAGGAGTCACAACCAGAAAAATTTAATCTTAGAAAACGCTCCAAAAGACTAATGCAATGAGAACAAAAAAGGGTAAACTTAGAGAAGGATTTAGAGGCATTCTATGGTTGGACTACACAAAAGGTTCAAATTAAAGGTTTAAGCAACAAAATTTCAAACAAAAAAATTTGGCTCATAGTTTACAGATTTCTAGTTATAAAAGAGTTGAAAATTTAACCAAGTATCTGTCACAAAATAAAACAAAGGTAGGAGTACAAAATATAAATTGAAAAGAAAGATTATGAAACTTGAAGACGAGGTCACGATGACGGTTCATCGTGGGTTTAAGAGAAGAAAACTTGACGCATTTACACATCATTCTTATTATTGTTATAGGATATCTTGATATTCAACTTATCCTTTAATGACATTTAAATTATAAGTAACAAAAAATCAAGTAAATGGAACTTAGATTTACATCAAGTAAATGGTACAATCGAAGGTGTACATAAATTTACAACTAAGATCATTCTTACATCATTCTGATATAATATTGAGTTCCTAAATTATCAAAAACATTAGTACCAATTACATCTCAATTGAAAAGAAACATGTTCCTCCAATTATAATTTACTAATAGTACATATGGAATCCATCGCTTGATTATCCATCGCTTGATTAAGTAATCAATAAAATTACAGTATCCAAATAATCATTGTTACTTGATGATGAATCTCCATTGATGCTTTCACATGCCTCAACCACTTTCTAATCGAAAAACTTCACCAGTACCTCTCATCCAATGTTAGGGGTACTCTTCTTCCCCCTTATCCCCCCTAGCCGCAAAGGGGCCACACACAAAAAACAAAAACAATAGCAGCCAAAAAATTTCCTCTCAAGGAAGAGCATCCACCCTTTACCAAGTTTGGAATCCCAACTCTCACAAGTAAAACTTAGCCAAAAATTTCAATAGCATAATAGTACTAACAAAAGTAAGATCTCATTCCCCTCTTCTCCATTTCCTTTATAGAAAAATCCCCAATGACACATGTCCTCATGCAAAAATAATTAAATTTTTAATTAATTTAATTATGATTATTCACCCACACACTTGTCACACTCTCCCCAAGTTGCACAAGTAATTACCCTTTTTATTTTATTTAAAAGGTCATTTTTCCTCACATTCCCCAATGTGTTCCTATGTTTTGCTCTTAGTTGTCTCTTAGTTCCCCAATTTCTCATTTATTGAGTGTCCCCTAACTAGATCTTAAATTGAGTTGGATTATGAGTCTTCTTTTAGTTATGATTAGGGGTAGATTGACTCAAGATGGCATTCTATGTGTACACCTATTCTCTCATGTTTTGTTTTCTTTTTATTTATAAATCCCTTTTATTATTTTCATGCACACATGTGCAATTTATCCAATCTTTAGATTTTATTCCCCTTTTTCCTAGAGTTTGATTATTCTCGAATCTTTTAAATTATGTCATAATTCATTTAGTCCCTTGATTAAATTTAGACTTAGAGTTAGTTTTAGACTTAGGCTTAGAATTTTATTGGGCTTTATAATTAATAATTTTCGGTTTAATTAATTATTTTATTCCAACAAAGTCTAATCATTTCAATATTTTTTAGGCCACCTAGATTTATTGACTCAAGTTTTAATTACACAATGTGCCCTTCAAGATGCACCTCTGTGCTACAAGAGTGTCACTCGCCTTTGACTATTTTTGGAAATTTGTTTAACCCTTTGGAGTCAACACTCCATTCGGTTGACCTTGTGAGATACTAAGGGCTTCTAAGGAATAAGAACTTCACATTATTGTGCGCCCCTTAGAATCTTCATGAGCAACTGTCTCAATGCGTCGTAACGACATCGTGGACCTCTCAAATTAGGTAATCATTAACCTACAATTCATACCACGATGAGAGTTCTAGTAGGCTATGATAGGGATGCAGCCAAACCTCTCCCTCAATGCATGGTTTCTGTGCATGGCCCCTCTACTCCTTATGTGAGTCAAATTAACAAGAATCGTCAAGCCTGCATCCACTGATAAAAAACGTGTCAATAATCCATATACATAAATCATATTGTAATCAATCATATGTCACAAGTGCGTAAATGAAATACTCAATCAAAATACAATTCACTCCTTGACTCAATCCAGAGTGCAAGGAAGTCCATTGATGCCATCAACATCCATAACCTATCATGTGTCCTGCACACTCATGAAAAATCGTCAATAATATCTGCGAATATATATACATCGAATAATAATAAGTCACGACACATCATCATGTATAATCCATAATCGAAATGAAATCACAATGTACCATAACCGGATCACTTGCAAGCAAATGTCCTCAAAGAATAAGTCACAAAAATGTGCTCAGTAAAGCGGGATGTTACATAATTCAAGGTAGTCCTAAAGTAACTTAACTTCACGCCTCTAAAATCACATCATAATTATGTATAATAATTGAAACATCATAAGCACGAGAATAAAGTGGTTACTCTTCTTTACCCCGTGGATTGTGTAGCTTGTGCAATCCTTACTTACACTAAGCGCATTAGTATTAATTATAATAGTTGAAAATTTTCGGTTCATTAGTTAAATTCATAGACTATGAGATCATTATTATAGATCTTAATCTCAATCTTAACATATAACATTAAATCTTAATTTAGTATATTTATATAATTACTATATAGTTATTACATATATAAGTCTTAAATCCAAACCAATAATAAGTAATTAATCACTCATTACTTAATATAATGATTAATATAATATCGTTTATATATTAATCCATAACTCAATCGTTCCATAATCAACCTTTTAAAATCATGCTTATACCGAAGATAATTATTATTCTTAAATGAATCTTACAATCATGCTTGAAATGGATTGTCTCATACCCAATAAAGMATTAAATAAGKTTGCASAAAGCTAAATATARTCGTTATACTAGTTTTGTTTTCAAAGTTATCAAGAACGTAACTCTGAGTGCCTCAAACTCAAGATTTGAAATGAAGAAAATCCAACAACAACCTATACGATTAGTAACCTGGATTTAACACCATAAGGTTGCAATAGATTTACACGTCAGACTAATAAGAAAGGGAACTCAGTCAGTTGGTAAGACACGTCAGACTAATCTATGGGTATACATAGGTAGATTCCAAACGTCTAGGTGTTGGTCTTGAAACATTTAGGAAGTTAAATACTATGAAAGAAAAGAAGCCAATGCTGAAGTATGGATATTAATGACATAGTTATTCCAAATAACAACTTAATAGATACAAATTTTTTTGGCTCGAATTAGGAAACTTAACAATCGAATTCATTAATCATAACGATAATTGAAAATAATATTACAAGATTCGTTCCTTCTTGTCCCAAAATTTGTTAGGAGATGAGTTACTTCACAGATTTTGGTGTCCTCTGACTCGTTACCAATCTATGCCAAGAATATGTTAGAGCTAAGATCAATTCTATTTAATAATCCAAATTAAATTGTAAAATGAGATTGCCATTAAACAAGCACCAAATTAACATTCAGATAATCCAATTACAATTTAATCAACCAACAACCCACCTAATCACTGAATTTCAAGAAATATTACATGCGACCCCTTTCTTTAAAAATTGTGATATACACCAATTATGTAATTACATAAAGCTAACAAATCTTTTTCTTAAAATTGAAAAGGAATTACAGCGTTTAATGTTATTTTGATAACATTTCCTCCTGTGTACACATTACAGAAGGACCCTTAACCTCCATCCTGATTGAACAACATTACAATGATTTCGATTGAAAATATTTATAACTAAATTATACTTTATGGCAACCAAAAACCTTGTTGATAATTGATGTCAATATTCAAACTAGTAACTTGCACCACGTTCCTTAGCTTGCTAATTGAACTACTTCACTGGTAACTTCCAGCCAACACTAGGGGTACTCTTCTTGCCCCTTATCCCCCTGAACCGCAAAGGGGCCACCAAAAAAAAACCAAAAACTCAATAGAACAAACTTTCCCTCACAAGGAGAGGCTTCCACCTCTTACACAAGTTTTCAGCCCAACTCTTCTCAAGTAAACTAATCAGTAAAATTTTGACAGCATAACATTCATCCAACAATAGGGTAAGTTCTCTCTTCCTCACCATTTATTTTATAGCAAACATTGCATTGACACATGCCCTCCCATGCACAATTAAACAATTTTAAATAATAAAATTAAGGATTATTCAACCACACCACATGTCACACTCTCTCCAAGTTGCACATGTAAATTCTCTTTTTATTTTAATTAATTAGACATTTTCCCTCATAATACCCAATTTATTCTTATTTTTCGTCTTAGTTTTCTCTTAGTTCTCCAATCCCTCATTTATTTTGTGTCCCCTAACTAAATTTTAGTTTGAGTTGGTTTAGGAGTCTTCTTTTAGTTAGGATTAGTGTTTGATTGACTTAATATACTAACTCTATGTTGACCAACTATTCTCTCATGTTTATATTTTATTTTTAATAAAAATCATTTTTATTATTTTCATGCACACATGTGCATATACCGAGTTTTATTCTTATTCCTTCTTTTACTTAACCTACTAGTATAATTCCCCTTATTCCCTTTTAATGTTTTCATTTAGTCAATCCTCTTGGACATAGACTCTTTGTTAGTTTTCTTGTTTATAATTTAATAATCACTTGTATGCTCTTTGTAACAATTTCTAAGTATTTTATTTTAATTTTCTAGGCCTTCTAAATTTTTGTTGACTCACATTTTGTTTACGCAATGTGCCCTTCAAGACGCACTTTTGTGCTCCAAGGGCGCGACTCGCCATTGACTAGACTGGAATTTTGTCAGACACTTGGAGTCAACACTCTATTAGTCGACCTTATGAGATACTAAGGTATTTTTTAAGGAATAAAGATTCTACCTTATTGCGCACCCCTTAGAATTCTTCATGAGTGATTGTCTCAGTCTTCCCTCACGACATCATTGACCTCTCAGAATGAGATAATCGTTAACCTTTGTTTAGGCCACAATGAGAGTGCTAGTAGGCTGTGACAGGGACGTTGCCACACCTTTCCCTCATCTGTATGGTTTCTGTGCATGACCCCTTTACTCCATATGTGAGTCAGATTAGAAAGAATCACCAAGCCTACATCCAATGACAAGAACAATGTCAATAATTCATATACATACCATCTATACTGAAATTGTCATAAAAATTATGTGTGTAATTCAAATACTCAAACTCAAACCAAAATACAAGTCCATTCCCTGGCTCAATCTGGAGTCCAAGGAAGTTCATTGATACCATCAACATCCTCATCCTGTCACATTTCTTGCACACTCAGGAAAACTCATCATAATACCTGTCAACATATACATCTAAAAATAACATATAAACTCAATGACATCACATCATAACTCATAATTAAATCATAATCATAATGTATCATAACTGGATCAATTGCTCACAAGTGTCGTCAAAGAATAATTCAGTATAAAATGTGACCAGTGGAACTGGATGTTACACTATGGCATTTTATAAACTTAGACTAATTTATCCCACATGCATCATGGGAATTGTTCTCCTCTCACTCTCTCATATATAATTGATGTGATGGACTCCATTTAAGCATGCAATGGAGTATGATGTAAATCTTGTTTCGAATGAAGCATAGCCAACATCTCTTTGTTTTTAGACATAAGCTACCCCATTTTGTTAGTTTTTGTTCTACAATGTTTTTCTATCTTATTCATTAATAGAAGTTGGTTTTCACTCTATTTCTGTGTTCTCTACTATATTTTTGTTTTTGTATCGTTTCATTCTCAGCATAATACATATCAAATATCCCTCCCTTGGTTTTGTTAACACTACATTTGGTTTATATTGTTGTCTCCTTAGAACTCCTTTGTCAAAATTTGAAATCCTTTCCAAGGTTACTCACCCCATACAATAAAAAAAATTCAAAACAAGAAAAGCACCTTCCCTTGTCAACTTGATTATGAACCAACAACTACATTTCACTCCACCAATTGTTTTATGGTTATCATTTCTTTATGGTATCTACTAGTTCTATGAGGGTATCAATGTGAAGAGATCCATAAACTACCAGTTCTATGACAAAGGATGGCTCATGGAATATAGGAAAGTGAAATTTTTCTCATTGCGAAAATATTCCAAGGGCTAAGATCGATTCCACTCGGAAGATCATTGGCCAAAATTTATTTACAAAGTGATTATTCTCCCATGATTAAAATGGAAACATGGTAACTCACATTTTCCTACCTATAGAAAAATCCATGCATGGCCTATATTCTCCTCACCCATCAAATTGATGGAAAATGTTGACCCATGGGATCCTATAAAGGAGAAGGGTCACAAAAATGGAAAATCCACCAGTGGCCTAGATTGCCCCTTCTTGAGTAGATCAACGATTAGGAAGGGGTCATGGAATTTTGGAAAAGAGGGAAATTCAAATGGAGGAAATTCTAGTAACGATCACAATTTCCCCTACCCACCAAATAAACAATTGGGAAGGGCTAGTGGAATTTTGAAAAGAGGGAATGGCCAATGGAGGAAATTCCATGAATGACCATGATCATCCCCAATCACTAGATCGATGGTAAAGAAGGGTTCATAGCATTTTGAAAAAGAGGGAAAGGTTGATGGTGAAAATTCCATGAACACCCAATACTACATCCAAACCATAGATAAATGGTAACAAATCATTCATGATGTTATATGGTGCAGACCCCCTCCCCCTTTCCTCTTGGTCTAGGATTGTTTTCAAACACCTGATTCAGATTGACTCTTCGACTCCTTGCTAGAACCCGACAAACTATATCACAAGTCCTTCTTTCCCCAAAGTGTGGGTCCTTTTAAACCCGCGACTCTCTTCTTGGCCCTTTGAAGAAATTTGGCAGTGGTACTTGGCTCTCTGTGTCGGGCCCTTTCTATCACATGACCTCTGGCTGTGTCCTGGGGCTCAATCACACAAAGTGCTTCGAGCTTCGGCTTTGGTTCTTTCCACGACATCCAACTCTTTACGTTCCCAAACTTCGAATCAACAAACTCAAACGACGTGAGGATCAATGATCCCTATCCCTCCTTCCGATCGATGACTACGATCTATTCAGACTTTAGCCTTCGGAAGTCTCTCAATATCCTCCTATGATATCTCCTGGAGTGATACTCCTCTCCAAATCGTGTGGATTTATTCCATGCGTCCCTTCCAAATCCAATGGTCTGGATTCAAACCGCTCTTCATGACTTCGTGAAGATATTTGTTTTCTCTTGGAAAACTCCAGGAGTTCCAAATCTCGGATCTTCTGATCTTCTGCCACCTGTCTCCTCCCAACGATAGAAAATTTCATGGTCTTTGGGACTTCGGAAAGTCCTCAACCTTCTTGTACACTTTGCGCAATTTCTTCTTGAGACTTAAACTGTTCTCGGACTTCTCCTGCACTCCTTATAGAGTTCTATGCAAATTCTTCTGTGACTTTGCTCAGCTTGAAACCTTTGAGGTTTAGTTCCTCTACGTCCTTCAGTGGACTTTCTGGTGCCCTCCTGGCAACTTAATTCCCTTCCTCATGAGATCGTAAGATGAACTTACTAGGTCCTTGGCGCACTCCTTGTGCTCAGCTAAGCCTTTCGACGGCTTCTCCCTTAGCCCTTCCAGAATTCTTAAGGAATCTCCTTTCCTTTGTCGATGCACTCTTGTAAATCCTTCCTTCCTCAGAGTGTTAAACAACCCTGGGGTTCTCTCAATGCATCCAACACTTTATAATGTGTTTCTCTTGTACACGCTCGTACTTTCTCTATGCCCTCCTGACAGAGTATTACAGAGTGTTTAGTAACTCTGTGTTGTGATTCCTCCCGCACAGTTTTTATTTCCAAGGTACCCAACCACCTTGAAATTTCCCTCTAAGTTTATGAAGTATCTTGGTGTGCCCTCCTAGAATCTTCTCTTGTGACTCGAACATGTTGAGACACGCACTCCTTACGTTAGATAACATAGTTTCCACCCTCTGTCCTGCACTCCTTTCACTTAGCCTTGAGAACCAAAACTAATCCAACACACTCACAGATAGAATACTATAGTTATATCCCTGCAGATATTTCTAACATACATCTACAACATACACGCATACATATGACATTCATAACTAGATATCCATTACACAGAAATTGGCAAACATGAAAAACTGTTACTTTATATTAATGGTGGAATTTCCATTACAATATGTGAGTCTAGACTACAATTGAGTCTCGTCTCTCCCTCAACTATATATGTCCTATATCTATCTACGATGCATATGCATATTCTGTACTGGAAACAATACAAGATTTTATACAAGAGGGGCTCGACGAGATTCCCTCCAAGCTAAACTAGTGGTGTCTAATCACCATTCAAAATGTTTGCCTAATGGGAATATTACAATGATGGAAATCTGATCCGGATCGGATGCAGATCCATCCTACCATCAACCACTTAATGGGACCTCATATTCATCTTGTGTGAAGGCACAACTTGGCTCTTCCAACCTGTTAGCATTAATTTCCTTGATCATGTTTTAGATTCTCGAAGGGAAAATGAGAGGGTGATTCCTCTCCCTTCCTTCAATTCACACCACTCATGCTAATCAACTGGCATGTACTGAGGTAGAGTGATGCTCTTGCATCATAATCCACAGCTACAAAAATTCATGAGCTCCTTCTCATGAGCTTCCCAGCTCTATTGAAATCCTCCTGGATCCCAAACTTTCTCCTGGAGCTATCCTTCTGATCCTCTGCTTTGTTGCTGCTACTGATGCATCTCCATATTCCTTTATACTCATGCAAGTTCCTTTCTTTCCAGCTTCTCCTTGTTGACCGCTTCTTCTACTGACCTCAACATCAGCGTTTGTATCTCCTCCGTTAGCAACATTACTTGTTTTCGGCATCCGGATATCCAGGTCTGCAGGTTGCACGAGGAGCGCCCAAGCGCAGTAGCGGAAGGATCTCTTCTCTAGTTACGAGTCAAGCGAGCGGGCAAGGTTTTTCTATCGGCAGTCAAGATCCATCCACGAAGTAGATCAATGGTCATCGGGATTTCAGGGCTGCCAAGTTACCTGATATATAGCGTAAGAGAAAGCGCCTATATTTTAAAGCTAAGTTTGGGTCGTCTGATCCATTGATGCGTGGCGCAAGATCTGGTCACATCGGCATATCAGCATTGGGGAGTTCGAGGGGTAAAAGTCCCTCATCATTTCACATCTCGAAACCCCGAACCCCGAAATGCCAATAAGCGACCTTCAAAGCCGAGATCACAGTCTTAGCACCAGGTCACATCAAGCGAGCCTGCAAATGGGGGAACCCCCTTTATAATAACATACTATTTGGTTCGTTCATCTGAGGGACGCGCGGCGCACATCCGTGTCACGTCGGCATTCAGGAGTTCGAGGGGCAAGCGCTCCTTGTCACTTCACTTCTCGAAACCCCGAACCCCAAAATTTCGATAGCGCCCAAAATCAGGCCCGTGGTTTTGGCGCCTGGTCGTAAAGGAACAAGCCTAGAGGAGGGGCACTAATGTTTATCATTTGGCCACTCGGGTCCCAAAGCACCGAATTGAGTTTCAGAGGGGGGGCAGTGTGTTCTCCAGACGCTTATTCGATGTGATCTAAATCCTGGTACCTGCTGAAAAAATGAAGAAGAGAGAGGGTGGTTGAAACCTCACCTCACTCATTAATTGCAAAGTATGGAGGGTCTCGCAGGCGGTCTACTCGAGAGGGTCCTGTATCCCCTTTTTTTCGAAAGAGCCATGCCCGAGTTCTCAACTAGCCGAAGGAAGTCTACACATGCTAGCTCGACATTTAATGACTCATCTACTCCCCTTGTTGGAGCCTCGAGCAGTTAAGATGGCGTCTGTCATAGGCGCACGATCATCCTGAGTCTGCATGGGCAGACTATCAGAAGACATGCAGATGCAATGTTTTTAATTTAGCGTCTTTTTTTTGTTGTTGTTGTTGTTTGAAGTATATGTAGGCGTTTTCACCATTTTTGGAAGGATCGATGGTTGAGCAAGACTCCCAGTTGTAAAAACTTTAATGAAGAATTGTGTTCTAGTTATTTCTGGACTCTTGAGACTTCTTGACTGATGAATGTCATCTTCTTTCATATCTTTGTGTATGTTGTATTAGAGCATCTCGGAATTGGAGGATCCAGTCGAGTTGTGACTATTATAGGATGATGTATGTTGGATCATTGTAACAGTTGTGTTGTTCTAAACAGTCTCTATGAACTTCTCAGCACTGAACGACTTGGAATTGGAGGATCTAGTCAAGTCTTCCTTTCAGTTTCTTGAAGCCTTGAACCAAGTAGATCTTGTATTCATAGTTTTTCCTCTACAAGCTACCGAAAGGCCTGTTGCCTGAGATAGTTTGTTCATCCTTCTCCCAAGTATTCCACCTACCCATCCTTAAATCAACTCCCTAACTGAAGTTGGGTCAAGACCTCCTTTGTTCCTTGTTATCAAATACAGTTCCTATTTTAAAGCGATACCTGTTCGATTCTCTACCCATTCGATCGCCCATTTATCAAACCATGACATAAAAACTGATGGGCGTTGGGCTCTGCTTTTGCAAGCAATCCAGGAATGACCTCCAGTGCTAACATTTCTGGCACTGTTTCCAGGGACGAAGTTGAAGATTTTCCCTGGGCAGAACGACATTGAGCCTCTGATTTTGAAGGTGCATCAGATATCAGAGCCCTTAAAGTTTGCTACTGTGCACCTAGCGACTCCACTGTGGTGACTCCATTGTTCCCACATCATTGTTTTAGCTGTGGCTACTGTTAGCACACCTGAAAGCTGACCCTAAGGAGCTTTCTCGAGAAGGTTTCAGCAACTACTTTCTCAACCTGAGAAGCTTCCTGGGGTAACGACAATGTTAAGATATGGCCTTTGATGGTGAACAAGGACCAGGCACATTCGAAGTTGCGCATCTTTCAC
>JASDQU010683944.1:0-24674 GCA_032191745.1 Picea mariana | reverse complement strand
CCTATTTATACTAAAAAGAAGCATCTAGAGGAAGATCCTTCTAGAAGCGGAAGCTTCTATTAGGTCTTCTTACATCCGCCTTATTCTATTTTATTGAAAGGTCTTATTAATATTGACCTTTATTACATCCGAATACATTGATCTACCTATGTGCGGGTTAGGACCTTAACACTCAAGCGTTGTGGACAACACTTGTCTCAAGGGGAGGGGCATGTTAAGCCCTAATACTGGCTCATTACCCCTTAATTGGGGCATATTACATTAGTAATGTTATTTTATTTATGTCCACTTTATTCCATTAGTTGTAATTATACCTCCTAGTCTCCTATATATACCAAGGAGCCATTTTCATCTGGAATCATCTTGTACTGGAACATTTAAGTGGGGTAAAAGGAGGTTGCCCCCTCGAAGTGGCTTATTATCTGAAATTATCTCTTTTTCAAGGCATTGAGTACTTTTTCTGAGGTTTTTCTATGCTATATTGATATTTGGTTCCTAACAAAGGGAGTCTCTGAGCTTCTACAAAGTACCAAGTGATCAGGTAGCATCAAGTAAATTGATAACATCCATGCAAGTATGCATTTGGGGTTTTTATGATGTATAAATGTTGAAAGGAATTGAGATGAGAATTCCCTCAGTCGAATCTCAATATTTGAATTGATGTAAAGGAATGAGGCCTTGAGTATGCAAATATTATATGTTTATTGAATGCATTTATGCGAAATTTAATTGCATATTGTGTTATGTTTGAAATCATAACCAAGTTAATTCAAGAGACATTACTCATGTTGTAGAAATGAATGGCAATAGAAATAACCATGTGTGAGGCCATATTGTGGTTGGATATGGAAAGGTTATAGTGCCATAAAATTGCTTAGTGGTCTTCCTTGTAAAATCCATGTTTGGACTACAACCTATTTGTCGACACTGAATAACACTAGGGGATCATGTTCCTAGTGTTGTGTATGGGTTGAAGAGCAAGGTATCTAGGCTAGACCTTCCAACTCACATGGTGGAATACATGACATGGATATATGGTATTCCATAGTCAATGCAAGGATGCATTGAGTAAATGTGGCCATGAGTATTGGCGCATTGGGTTTATTAATTGGTAAAATTTGATTACATTGTGAAAATATTTGTATGATAGATAATGCATGTGAAAGAAATGATGGTTTCATTCCATTTAATATGAACAATAGTTGGAAGTGATCGAATTTGTAGATTAAATAATTTTGAAAATCACTTCAGGGACTGAATGAAAATGTTGCAGTGAAATGATATTGTGCATGAGATACTAACAACTTGTTTGGCTACAAGAATGTTGAGGAAATTGTATGTAGAGTAGTCTTGGATATTGCAATGATGTAAGACCATAAGGAAGACTGATATCTATAGCTGCAAGAGCCAAACATAATGAGAGGAAATATCATGCCTGGGAAATTTAATTTTTCTATATTAAACAAATGTGAGAAATTAATAATTGAAAATTGTTATGATATGCTAACAATTTGTTTGGTTGCATGGAAATTGAGAAAATTATAGGGAGAATGGTCTTGAATATGGAAAATATGTAGAGTCATTGTAGACCCATAAGGAAGACCGATATCTATTGTTACAAGAGCCAAACAATTATGAGCAAAAAACTCATGCTTGGGAAATTATGTTTTCCTATGTAAAACAGATTTGAAATTTTATACTTGAAAATTGTATGATGATGTCTCATATTGAATGTATGCATATGATGTAGATAGGATGATTGTCACATATTACATATTGCTAGTGGAATTCTATAAGAAAGTTGGCATTTTTCTACTTGAGAACACCTTGGAAAATGATGGATCACATGAGGAACTATATAATAGTGAAAATGATGCCTGATCCTAGAGGGTGAGTATAGTATAAGAACCAAGTTGTCAGGCCTGAAGAGTGAACTAATGTGTGAGTCACACTATCGAAGAACCTAGTTGTTAGACCTAAAGAGTGAACTCATGTGTGATCCACACTATTGAAGAACCCGGTTGTCAATCTTGAAGAGTGAACTCATGTGTGAGTTGCACTGTAGAAACAAGGTTTTTGCTAGTTATTACATGGTAGTTCTTCCTAGTATTGAGTCCCTTAAGATCCCAGTAGTGAGATTCCTATTTAATTGTGCTAGAGGGACCCTAATAAAGGAATTGTGAAACTCAATGGACTAAGGACAACCTTGGGGGCACATTCCTTGGGTTAGCCTTGATAAATGAATGGTAAATTCCTTGGGTTATCCTTGGTAAATGAATGGTACATTCCTTGGGTTGGGCAGGTCGAGAAGAAGAAAGTTGGTGGAAATTGGGATAGTTGTACTAGAATGCAAGTGACTTATGTATATGTTTTGGGCTAGGGTGCCTTTATATCTATGTTTCATGGTCGGAGGACCTATGTATTTTTCATATTGGGGTCAGAGTGCCTATGTTATTTTGTTTAGGATGGAATGCATGTATGATTATGGACTAGAGAGCCTATAAGTTGATTAATGGTCGAGGAGACAGAATTTTAAAATGAAATTACACCTGTAGTTTGTTGTACACTGAGGAAAGTGAAAAAATAAGGGGGAGGGGAATGCAACATCCTTGGTTTTAATCCCCTTGAATTATAATGTAATTGTATAAATGTGAATTAGGTTGGTGAGTCGATGTGTTGGGATGAGGATCTCATATTGATTTAATGTGGTCGGGGATCAAATTGAATATTATGTGCATTGAATAAATAATAAAATTAATAATCGTTGGTTTCTATACATAAGATATGAAGAACGATGGGGGGACTATGATTCCAAAAGAGAGAGGGGTACAAGGGGGTATTTTTCATGGGAATTAATCCAACCCACACTCCTGAAATGATTATCATAGTGTATAATCTTCTATTTGTTGTTGAGTGTTCCTAAATCCAATCATTTAACTCATTTAAGAGGGTGGGTGTGAGTGGTCACATCCCATAGTTATTGGAGAGTATGGGATGAAGTACAATCACCTTTGGGAATAGTGAGAGTCAAGAAAGAAAGGGAGAAGAAGGTAAATTTGTATGGAGGGGGGACAATTAACACTGTATGGTCAACATCATAGGAAAATTTCAATTAAGCAACATAAAATTGCAATTTCACCCAAATTTATATCACCAGATTCCAATGAAAAATGCCAAAAAGTAAAGAATTCAATGTTTTCATCTAGATGAATAAAACATGATAGAATCATCTCCAAAAGGATAACATAAAATATTCTTTAACATGACCAGATATTAGTATGCCATGAGATAGTAGAACATTATGTATCCACGAGCATTAAATTTCTCAAAGCCCAATAAGATGGAAATCATCTATAGATTGATAAGTAACCAATGAACAAAGACATTAAATATACATATGTTCAACGATCTCAATAAGATATAAATAGTGCTTTGGACAAATCACTTGACCATGGGAAAATGTATTGTGGCTTCACATAGACATGACAAGACTCCAAGAGAATTCAACTATTCCAAAGTGCCCTAATAGATGGATCACATCATTTATTTAAATATAAGATCCAAAACAACAACAACCTGTATTTTGTATTCTTTTGGGCATCAATAAACCACCAAAGGTATTTATTCTTTGTAGACAAAGGAGGACTAGATAATGAAATTACCATATTATCTTAACACGGTTCATTTCAGTTGCACCAATTAACCCAAACTATAGTGTAGAGTTAAAGACAACATCATCGAAACTTTTCCATATTATCACTACTCTTTCATTATCACTATCCTCTCGTTTTATCATATTATCACTACTCTTTCATTATCTAATGTAGGAATCATATTTAAACAAATATTCTAACTATTTTTCTTAATAATCATATTTAACCAAATATTCCAACTCTTTTTCTTAATAGGTAGAAGCAAGAAGATAACTAACACTTGATTTCAAATTCTTGAGATTCTCCCTAAAACCTTTCCTTCAAAGAAATCACATCAAACTCACTAAAAAATCGCTTTCCAATTCAAGGGAAGATTCACATGTAAAGTAACATGTATAGTCTTAAAGGGAAAGATTCACATGTAAAGCAACATGTAGAGTCTTAAACAATTATAGACATTAAATCTATTGTTCAACATCTTCAGATGTAATTATTTGAGAAATAATCTCTCTAAAGAATGTACAACAAATCAATAAAAATTCAATAACAAGCACTTAAGATCATAAGTTCTCTTATACCAATTGAAAGAATATAAGAAATATAAAGATATTATGCAATAACAGGCCCTTAAGACCATAAGTGTTCTTATACCAATTGAAATCATATAAGAAACATAAATTTATTCAATAATGAACCCTTTGTTGGAGTTACTTCACACACACCTAGGATTTCTTTTTCCTAAGGTTTTTTTCTTGTTTATTAGTCATTATCTAGACTCCTATATTTTAGGAAGAATATTCCTCTAGGGAGAATATTCTCTTCAATTTTCACTTCAGTTTGACAAGTTGAGTGGAGTCTAGATGTTGCATTGGTTTCATCACCATGCAACATTGGGGTCATCACCAGATAATGCGCATTATCCTTGGTATCATCACTAGACTAGCGCATTACCCATGATTCCCTAATCATCTCCTCACTTCACTCTATTTCAGTCAGTTAATTGAAGACTGGTAGACTAGTTAACTCCCATAACTTCCTAAGAGACTAGACTACGTGGCAGTTTACTCCCATAATTTTTGGTGTGTGTCCAGATCAATCTAGACCACCACTATTGCGCATTGTCTTCTCCTCCAGTGTGAATTGGTTGAGTTATACAAACTATATCATGTGTAAATTATTCATTATTCATTACGGTTAATGAGAATTCTTCTATTCTTTCTCTCTTGCTTCTTCTTTCTCAATTCATCTATGCAAATGTGTGGTATTTTCTAGTTAGATCTATTCTGTGTAGGTTCAACACATTTACATGGTATCAGAGCCGATGGACTGCTAAGCAAAAGCTACATCAAATTATTTTTGCAGGTACCAAAGATTGAAGACAACGGAAAAATGGAATTCCCAAAAGAATTCATTCTTACACCTTACAATTACTTTGCATGGAAGGAGTGAATAATCATACATCTCCGAACTAGAGGATTGTATAGGTTAACCTTGAATATAGAGACAGAACCTACATCATCCATAGAAAAATCCAAGTATCTAAATCGAATGGATGAAGCATTCATAACAATTTGTTGTCTGAACTCTCCCGATCTCCTTTTTCACATATCTTATTGTAAAACCCCCAATGATGCATGGACCACCTTGGAAGGGCTCTTTGGAAAATAGGATGAGATGAGGGGACACATTCTTGAGGTGGAATTTCTCACATTGGATCCAAAAAGATTCAACAATCTCCAAGATTTCTTTACAAAATACAGGATTTACTGTCGCAACTCAAAGCTTGCGGAGTTGATAAATCTAAGGAGGAGAAAAAAATGGTTCTCACCATTCTCTCCAAACTTGGTCCTGAATTCTCTATGTTCATATCCACATTCCATTCGATCAGATTCACCTCTGGAGACACCTAGAAGATTCCTTCTCTTGAGGAATTTATCGAATCCCTAACATAAAAGCAAACCAAGCTCATCAACATGGGAAAAATCAAAGGCCCAAAGGTGCATGCACTTACAGTGTAAGATGGCAGCCATCAATATCAGAAATCTAAAGATAAATACGAAAGGAAATCTTATGCAAATCCAAAGAAGGAAGGGTACTCAAAACCCTTCATCGATGCCTTCGGATCCAAATGTGGAAAGGGAAGAAAAGGGAAGAAATGCACATACTGGCATAAAGGATTCCATCCAGAATCGCCATGCATGCAAAAAAATATATATCTAATGACTCAAATACTTCATCAAAAAAACCTTGGAGATCCCATCCCCGAGGGTGCCAAGAAGAATAAGCCATAAGATCAGAATCCCAAGAAAGACAATTCTAGCCATGCCTTGATTGCCATCAACTCCTCTCCTGATGCTTGGATCGTATATTTAGGAGCATCACATCACATGGATACCACAAAAGCAGTCTATTCTTCATTGGATGCATGAAAAGGTCCTCCTATTCTGAAGGGAGACAACTCTCCAGTCAAGGTCACCGATAAAGGAAGGATTGAACTCACCAATGGAAGCTTCGAGAATGTGTTGCATGTTCCCAAACTTTTTGTCAATCTTCTCTCCATGTATTAGATGATGAATTTTGTCATAGGAAATAAATTCATATTCACACCTAATGCAATGGACATATATGACATGCAAACCAATTCCAGGGTTTCTACCGGTGAGGTAAATCATTAATCTAGATTGTATACATTTTTTGAATTTATTGAACCATATTTTGCTCTAGTGCTTACCCATTTTGATGAAAGTGGTAGGATATGGCACGAAAGGTTCAGGAATTTGAATTTCACATATATGCAACAGCTTAGCAAGCAAATATTGGTTTATTTTCTACCATACATCCATTTCTCCAAAGGACTCTGTGAGGGATGTGTTCTCGAAAAACACCTTCAAGAGAAATTCGACAAAGGAAAGACTCAAAGAGCTTCCTCTCCTTTAGATATGATGCATAGTAACCTCATGGGTCCTTTTCCACATCCATCTATCAGCAAAGAAAGGTTTTTTCTCATTTTTGTTGACGATTTCTCACGTTTCACATGGATTTAGTTTCTCAGGAAAAAAGCAGAGGTCTTTCAACACCTCAAATATTTCAAATCCCTAGTTGAGACATAGTCAGGAAAGAAAACCAAAGTCCTCCAAAATGATAACGGGGGAGAGTATTTCAATCATGAGATCTAGAATATTTTTCATGAGGAAGGGATTCATTTGCAGCACATAGTTCTTGATACTACATAGAAAAACAAAGTTGCTAAGTGGAAAAATAGATCTCTAAAAGAGATAGCATCTTGCATGCTACATGCGAAGTCACTACCACAGATACTATGGGCCAAAGAACTTAGTTGTGAAACCTACATCCAAAACATATCTCCACATAGATCTGTCAAGGATAAGACCTCCTACGAGGCTTGGAGCGACCTCAAACTGAAAGTGACCCCCTTTCATATTTTCAGTTCACGTGCATGGGCCCAGATTCCCTCTGAAAAGAGGAAGACACTTGATCCACATAGAACAGAGTGTATCTTTGTTGTATACCCCGACGGTGTGAAGGGATACAGACTTATTGATCTTTCCTCATACCATCTCATCATTGAGCGAAGTGTCCAATTTGAGGAATGTTTCTCGCATGTACCTCAACAGCTGCATGCAAACACCTTCATTCTTCCACTTGTCTGAGATGATGAGAATACACATGCTGAATATTACTTAGACGAGATTTCTGAGTCATAGGATTTAGATGATCCAGATACAGAGTCAATACAGTCAGATGCAGAGTCAGTGCATCCAGATGTAGATGCAAAGACAAAGAAGAGGCTCAAGTGGGCCCAGACTACTCTTCAGGATGTAGAGGATCTTGTTGGTGATCCTGTCGATACTAGGAGGACTTGATATAATTTCGAGGAGCCTCCCATTGCACTCACTACCACTAAACCACTTTCCTTGAGGCATATTTTCTTGGTTCAGTATTCAAATCCACAGTCTTATCCCTTTTCAGAATCTTCCATGTAGGAGGAGTACAAATCCCTCCTCGAGAACCAAACTTGGGATCTAGTTCCCCTTCCTTCTGGAAGGAAACTTCTCAGTTGCAGATGGGTCTACAGGACCAAGAGTGCAGCGGATGGAAAGATTAGCAAATACAAATCCAGGCTTGTCACCAAAGGCTTTCAGCAGGTGCATGGCATTGACTATGATGAGACCTTCACTTTAGTAGTGAAGTTAGATCCCATACGTTTGGCACTTACCATTGCAACAACCAAGGGATGGGAAGTTCATTAGATGGACGTGAATAATGCATTTCTTCATGGTGATCTCTCTAAGGAGATCTATATGGAGTAGACCTAAGGATTTATGCAGGATTCCTCTTTGGTCTGTTGAATGAATAAATCTCTTTATGGCCTCAAGCAGGCTCCGAGGGAATGGTATGCCAATATAAACTCCAACCTGTTGTCACTGAACTTTGTACATTGTAAATCAGACCCGAATGTCTACATGCTCATGATGGCTAATTCACTTCTACTCTTAGTTATTTATGTTGATGATGTGTTCGTCACCGGTTTCTCGACTTCAGTTATTGTTGCAGTCAAGAGGATTCTACATGACAGGTTCTTGATGATGGACATGGGTCCACTACACTTCTTCCTTGGACTCAAGATCAATCATGATGCATCAGGCATCAAACTGTCTCAGGCCAAGTATACACGAGATCTCCTGGAAAGATTTCACATGACAAACTGCAAGTCTGCTCCAACTCCTTTCCTATCGGGATTCAAACTTGAGAATGGCGGGGACACTCCACTGGTTGACAACACACTATACAAACAAATAGTGGGGAGCTTGTTGTATCTCACACACTCCAGAAAAGACCTCTCTTATGCAGTTGGTGTAGTTTCCAGGTTCATGCAAGAGTCAGATGAGCTACATTGGAAGGCTATAAAGTGTATCCCTCGATATGTATAGGGCACCATCACCTTTGGTATTCATTATGTCGTAGACTCTACATTAGATCTAATTGGTTTCACTGATTCTGACTGGGCTGGCAATAACACTAATCACAAGTCCACATCTAGTAACTCACTTAGTCTTGGTTTTGGGCCTATATGTTGGTCGAGAAAGAAGCAAACTTCCATTTCTTTATCTTATGCCGAGGCAGAGTACAGAGGGTAGTTAACATAACCATCCAGGCTATGTGGCTACAACATTTTCTCACTGAGTTGGGCATTCAGTGTCATTCGCCGATCGTCATCTAGTGTGACAACCAAAGCACTCTGAGGTTTTGCAAACATCCAATTTAGAGGTAGCGAACGAAGCACATCAAGATCCAAATGCACTACATTCGGAACTTAGTACACGAGGGGATCATCGACCTATAGTTCTTCCCTTTAGCAGAACAGACATCGGACATCTTCACCAAGACCTTCACTGAGAAAAAGTTCCATTCTCTGTGAAGTCGTCTTGGAGTGAAGAACACAGTTGCCTAGAAACTGTCAGTTATTCTTTTTACATACATTGTACCTTGAGGGGGTGGTTTTCCCCTAAGTTTTTCCCTCTTTCCTCACTTTATTTCAGTGTATCTTTTGTATTTGGGTACCTAACATGGCCTCGTTATCAGGACCCATTCTTTATTTTCACCATAGTGATGTTCAGGGAGGGTGTTGGAGTTACTTCACACACACCTAGGATTTATTTTTCCTAAGGTTTTTTCCTTGTTTATTAGTCATTATCTAATATCCTATATTTTAGGAAGAATATTACTCTAGGGAGAATATTCTCTTTAGTTTTCACTTCAGTTTGACTAGTTGAGTGGAGTTTAGATGTTGCATCGGTTGTCACCATGCAACATTGGGATCATCACTTGCTAATGCGCATTAGCCTTGATATCATCACCAGAATAACGCATTAACCATGATTCCTTGATCTCCTCCTCACTTCACTTTGTTTCAATGAGTTAACTGAAGACTGGTAGACTAGTTAACTCAGCAAGGTGGCAGTTCACTCCCGTAACTGCCTGAGAGACTAGACTAGGTGGTAGTTTACTCCCGTAACTGTTGGTGTGTGTCCAAATCACTCTAGACCACCACTATGGCGCATTGAATTCTCCTCCAGTGTGCATTGGTTGAGTTATACAGAGTATATCATGTGTAAATTATTCATTATTCATTATGGTTAATGAGAATTCTTATATTCTTTCTCTCTTGTTTCTTCTTTCTCAATTTTTCTTTGCAAATGTGTGTGGTATTTTCTAGCTAGATCTATTTTGTGCATGTTCAACACATTTACACCCTTAAGATCATAAACACTCTTATACTAATTAAAATAACATAAATAACATAAAGATAATAACAAGCTCTTTAAACCATAAATGCTCTTTTACCAATTGAAAGAATATAAGCAACATAAAGATATTCAATGAGAGACAAGAAATGGTGGAAAAATAAAATGTCAATGAATATATTAACATAGTATTGTATATTATATAATACAATCCAAACCAACCACCATATATTGGTCAATGATATCTAATCAAGCATATTAAAATCATAATAAAAAACATAATGATATCTAATCAAGCATATTAAAATCATAATAGAAAACATAACCATGTATATGATATGTACCATTGTGACCTAAGATACAAATCAAGTTGGTTAAGGAATTAATGATTAAAGGGAGACAAAGGATAGCATTCATAATTATTGACTCTCCTCCCTTTTAGGGACCAAGTTTGATTTATTTTATTCTCTCTTCTATTTCAGATTAAATGTTTTCTAGAATTTGTTTTTCTATATTTTGTGTTCAAAACAATTGGTCACCCGTGATTTAATCAAGCATATTAAAATCATAATAGAAAACATAACCACACATATGATACATACCATTGTAATGTAAGATACAAATCAAGTTGGTTAAGGAATTAATGATTAAAGGGAGACAAAGGATAACATTCATAATTATTGACTCCTAACTTTTAGGGACCAAGTTTGATTCATTTTATTCTCTCTTCTATTTCAGATTAAATGTTTTCTAGAATTTTTTTTTCCATATTTTGTGGTCAAAACAATTGATCACCCATGATTTAAAATACAATTTTATCCTTTCGATTTTCTTCTCTTACATATATGAGACCAAACCATATCAATTTAACCACATCACTAAATCATTAAAACTCTACCAAGAAGGATTAAAGTGGAAAGGAATGGGCTTAGATTATGAGGGTTGTTGATTTCTAAAAGAAGTGCCTTACGATTAGATATTGAGTAATGTGTATTCCTGATGAGATGAATAAACTATTGATAAGGAAAGAGTAATGGATTGGAAACTACTACAACCTTTTTAGTATAAAACTCGAACTCAATATTTTATTGATATAGGTGAATTTCCCTCTCTTTGGTTTTATATCTACAAGGTCCCATTCAAAGATTATATCATCTACAAATTTCCAACAAGAGTCTTAAATAGGAAATCCCCCTCTATTTTCTTAATCAAGATTGAGATTGAAGTCTCTAGCTAGAATACAATTTTATATTTAAGAGGTGAACTAGATTTGTCATTTTGGGGGACCATAGATTTAAAAAAATTGAAATTGCTTGTTGCACTATAGAGAATTATAAAATAAAAATTGTCAATTTGTTATACATAGTTCATAGTTTAGTTGTAGAGAAGTTAGAACCCATAATGCCTCCATGCCCTAGAAGCTCCCTTAACATCATAAAAGTTACATCATATGTTGTTCCACAAGCAATATCCTAGTAGCCAAAGGAAAACATGATCATGCATGTAATAGTGTCGAATCATTTTGAATGTATAGTCTAATAGTTTCGATGGTTTTCAAAACATAGTTTATATATAAATAGGTACGGCAAAATTTGCCCAAAGGCCTCTTGAAATACATTAAAATCATTTGTAAGCATCGTAAGAATTTATAAGGTCCTTACAATTTAATTAAGGTTATATTCTTCGCTCATATGACCATAAGGAAATGGATGATTTCAAATTTTGGTACCTCAATTAAATAATAATTAAACTTTAAAACTAGGAGAAATGTAAAATTATCTCCACACCTTCCCTTCATATTGGTCGATTATGCAATCGTCAATCTAAAATTATAAGCCACGAAATCAAATTTAAACAAAGACCCATTTTAAATCTCGAGATGCTAAAACCATTTCGACCCTTCTCTTCCCCTGATATGGGATACACAAATAAGGAAAATAATTTAAGGATAGAAAAATATTTCCATTATTAAGTAGTGTAGTAGATATTGTAATAAAAATATAATTAGATAACAAGTACAAAAAGAAGAGCCATGAGAAGCCATAACCAACTACAAAGGGTATGCCTTTTACTATAGTTCTGAGATAATATAGTATAGTAGACATTGTAATAAAAATATACTTAGATAATAAGGATTAGTATGAACTTCCATGTGTGCAAAAACAAGAGCTATGAGAGACCATAACCAACTACAAAGGGTATGTTTTCTATTGAATTTCAGAGATTGTGAGAGTGGAATGTGGCACAAACCAGTTTCAAAAATTGTACCACATAACAATTTTTAATAATCAATAAGAAATGTGAAGATGACCAAAGAAATATGAGGAATAGTATGTGGTACACATAATAATCTAAGATGTAATTCATAACAAAATAAAAATGAAAAGCATAAGTAAAAAAAAAACCCACATTGAAGCACAACAACTAAAATGTAATTATAACAAAATAAAAATGAAAAAAATACTTAAAGGAAGCCCAAGTTGGTGGCACACCAACATACTCATATATGAAGTATTTTCATACGAATAATTAAATGAATTTGTATGTACTACTATAAGATCATGCACTTACAAGTAAAAAAAATCCTTAAAAAGGGAGCCCAAATTGGGGACACACCAACACACTCATATATGAAGTATTTTCATACAAAGAATTAAATGAATTTTTGTGTGACTACTCGGAGATCATGCATGCACTTACATGTAAAATGCTTCAATATGGATACATGAATAATCATGTTTGGTTTGATTACTAGAACAACAGTGCTTTGAAAATTTTTACTATTAAAATATAATCTTGTTTAAATTACAAGAACATAAAAGTACCATGTGTTTTGGAATGAGATAATTGTTTTTATTATCTCTTTATTATAGAGAATAATTATTCTCTCTTCATTCTATTGTAATTTTATAAAAAGATTAATTCAACATAATTAAGGGTATTTTATAAAAAGACTAATTCAACTTAAAATTAAGGATAATTGCACATTAGAAGATTTTTTTTTCCAAAATTTATTAAAACCTAATTCAAACAAATACATAAAAGTGTTACGTGTTTTGGAATGAGATAATTGTTCTTATTACCTCATTATCTCAGAATAATTATTCCTCTTTTCATCCTATTGTAACTTTATAAAGAGACTAATTAAACATAATTGAGGATAATTGCATCTTAAAAAATATATTGTAATTTTATAAAAAGACTAATTCAATTTAAAATTAATTGTAATTTTATAAAAAGACTAATTCAACATAATTAAAGATAATTGCATCTTAAAAATATATTATAACTTTATAAAAAGACTAATTCAATTTAAAATTAAGAATAATTGCACATTAAAAGATTTTTTTCCCAAAATTTATTAAAACCAAATCCTTTGAAGGTCCCAAGAAAAAATGTTTCATACATGTCGAATGTATTCTTATTTTCCTTTGAGCAACATGAGGAATTGTCATATAATTACAATGTTCAATACCTTAGAAATATGTTGTTATAATAAAGTTAAGAGAGGTATATGTGAGATAGTTCTATAAATTACCATAGAAATATGTTGCTATAATAAAGTTAAGAGAGATATGTGAGATATAAATTACCTTAGAAATATGTTGCTATAATAAAGTTAAGATAGATATGTGAGATAGTTCTATAAATTAGGAAAAATTGTTTTTGACAAGTGTGTCTTTTGCTATCTCATGTTTCCAAATGCTTTATGAGAACTGTCTTATGTCATCTCCACTTTTCTATATGTTTCGTGAGACCCATTGTTCTTTCATGGGGGTGAATGGGAAATATTTTCCAAGTTAATTATAAGTAGCCTTCTTCTTTGTGATCAAATATATATGAATTTTATTTTTCTTTCAAAGTAATTATAAATAGCCTTTATAAAGGGTCTTCTTATGTGTGATCAAATACATATGATATATGAAGTTGATTCTTCTTTCATTTGGTAGTTTGAGTATTTGTCTCATTTTCATTATTCCTCATCAATAAGAGCATCCTTAGTGAGCTTGGATTCTTGAAGCAACATGAAGTTTCTAATCTAATTAATTTTGTAATCTTATTTATTTTTACTATTCTTAATCCTTATTAGTTTAAGAGATGAATTTCGTGATTTTTCGGATTTTATGATTACTTGGATTTTGATCTAATACTATACCTTGTCAAGAGTATTCTAAGAGATGAATTTCATGATTTCCGGGATTTTGATCTAATACTATACCTTGTAAAGAGTATTTGTTAGGTAGTGTCTTTTGTACTTATTGCTTTATTCTTGATTGTTGCTTCTTTTATTCTTGATTGTTGCTTCTTTTGTGACTACCTAATACCTTATGCTTCTTTTGTGACTACCTAATACCATATTCTTGATTATCACTTCTTCTATGACTATTGTGGGAAGTTCCATTCCTTTTGGGGATTCCTTTAGAGAGAGACATTTGTTGGATAGTAGCTTGTGTACCTACCTATTTCATTATTTTATTTGTGATTACCACTTCTTTTGTTACTACCAAGTATCTTATTCTTAATGAAGGCTTCTTTTATGACTACTATGAGAAGTTTCCTTCCTTTTGGGGCTTCCTTTAGAGAGACCCTCCTATGGAGACCCTAAAGTTTGGTTCCTATTTCTAGAAGCCAAAGCTAACTCTGAGCCATCATGGGGATTCCTTGTCAGTTTCTCTCTGGAGGGAAATATGAGGGTTTATATGTCCTAAGTCTCATCCTATAAAATTTTGAGAAAAAATTCGCTATGTGCTCTCCTAGGTTGGATCACCTTTAAAAAACAACAAACATGTGTTAAGATGTTAGCCACTCTTTGGGAAATATGAGGGTTTATATTTCCTAAGTCTCATCCTATGAAATTTTGAGAAAAAATTTGCTATGTGCTCTCCTAGGTTGGATCGCCTTTAAAAAACAACAAACATGTGTTAAGATGTTAGCCACTCTATTGAGCTTTAAGTTGACTTTGCCTTTGGTTTTGAGCTTGTTTTTGGATTTGGTTTCACCTTTTCATCCTAATGTTTGACAACATTTAGAATATTTCATTCAATTTTTCTAGGGTGGTTTACTAGGCTAGTGTTTGGAAAAGAGTCCATATTCTTGATAAAAACTAGATTTGTTGATAGTCCATGTTTTACACATGCATCTAATCATTCACCTCAAGTCAATGTTTTCAATATATCATTTATTGAATATCACCTCGATACATATCCTGGCACAAGCATGTTGACCTTAAAAATGGTTGACACCCACATAATTGTGAAGTATCGCAACTAAGATACTCATTCAAAAGACAATTGCTTCTATGAGCCCAATAAGCCTTCAATATCACCCTGACATGTGATCTTTTAACCTAAGGTCCTACTAGGCACTATAGGGAATCCTCCTAGTGTGCACTATGACAAAGACAATTCTACGAGATACTAATTGATTGTCCATCTATGTCTACTTCTAATGAGTTGTAGCTCATGTTTTGATTATGATGTTGGTAATGTGTTTTATTGATGATGGAAATATTACATGCTTCTGACGTGAAGTGTGGCTAATATAGTTTATTGGAAATGACGATACGATTTACATAGGATAATTGTGATGGTGTGCTCAAATATGTATGTATATGGTAAATGGCATGGTTACATGTGATTACAGTTTTTTTATTACAGTTTTCCACAGGTGGCTTATTCAATTCAAGGACGCATGTAATGGTGTATTCTTATATAGCTCAATATTTGATTGTTTTAATGCCTGCAATCAAGAACACATAGTTAGTTCATGAATCAAATGTCAAAGAAAATGCATAGAGTTGAAGTTAAGTCCTAACTACAAGCATCATGTGCTAACACTAGCCATTCTATCTATGCCTAAATTGAAAGTGTAAACAATATATATATGGGAAGGTCAAAACTAAGGTTTCGACCATGCCAAACATTGGTACAAGCACACCCAAATTGAAAAACACATACAAGGTGTTGGAACACGTATAATTTTGAGCTTTTGAGATTTAAATTTTGTCTCTTAGAAATACAAATCTAACCCAAAAATCAAAATAAAACTTAGAAAGTTGCCTTTTAAATTTCAAAAAACAAATCCATTGATTGTTAATTATCAATAAGGCGCATACAATTTCTATCATTGATGAGTTACTCTGCTCTGATCAAACGGTCCTAATGATATCTGAAGTTTAAGAAGTTGCCTGAGATTTAAAATAAAGTCTTTAATGGTCACTTCGTAGCTTCGCGCTTCGGGTATTTCAACAGAGCTAAACAATAAAAACCCTGAAATTTCGAAGTCCCGAAGATAGTCACTCGTGATCATTTCTAAAGTACTTATGGACACGTCATGGGACACATGTCTTTTAAAATATTCTCTTGGCTTGACACATGGCACTTATCTTTGACATTTACGTCGGCTGATTCACACATTTTCAAGTAACACGTGGCACCTCTCTTCTCTTGACACGTCATCAAGAATGTCATCCTCTCTGCCATGTCACTCCGAGAGATTTCTCTTCAGGAGTTTTTTATTTCACAATCCCAGGATTATCAAAGCATCGAAGTAAAGTGATTACAAAAAGTAAAAAGGGTTTTCAAGGAATCAATAAAATGGTTAACAACTTTAATTAGTCATGATTAAATGTTAATTAATCACTTCGCAGTTTCGGATTTCAGAAATTTTCTCTTGCGCTATATTCAAAACCTCTGAGTTACAAACTCCCGAAATACTTAAAGTTAATACAATGTTTTAAAACATGATTAACTAAAACATAAAAGTGATTACTTAGAGATTAAATCCTCCGCGAATTCGAACTTCGGAAGATTTCCACCCTGTCACATCCAAAACTTCTGAACGCAAACCGTCGAAGTATTAATGGCATTTATGATTGATTAAGGTTAATGATTTCTAATAAAGATTGTGAATCACTAGGTAATGAATTCCATTAATTTTAATAAATTCTTTGCCAGTAGAGCTATACGAAGATCGATAGAATTTTTTAATAAAGCACTTCGAATTTCAAAGTCATTTTTACCATTTGCAATTAACGGTTTTTTATCTAGTGTAGAGCTTACAGACTTCTCTTGTCACAGGTAAGTTAATTTTGTTTCCTTGAGGATTATGGCACCACGAAAAGATGCAAAGAAGCTTGATGCATCGGGTGATGATTCAAATCCAATTGCAGATGTTCTATCAAACATGACTCTGTGAGTTATGGATGCCATTAAAACTTGGAAGTAGGTTTTTGATGTCTTAGAGCATGAGATTATCAACTGTCCAAATGACTCTACTGAGGAAGACGATGAGTCCTTCTCAGCCAAGATTAAATTTGTAGTGCATTCAAAACTGCATAAGATCACTGCATGACCAAGAATCATACCCTACAACGATATGATAAATTGGGCTTTGGAACATGTTGACATCCAAACCAGGAGCATCATCAACCACCAGCAGGTCGTCGTCGTCTCTTTCCGACTAGAGAACCTACAAGTAATGTAGAATATTTCCCCTTCCCCTAAATACAGTTACAATGCCTCTTTTATTCTAGAGTTCGAGAGAAAGGAATGCACTCAAAATGATAGAAATGGTCATGATATAGTCAAGACCTGCTGGGGACATCCGAAAAAATTCAGAGGCGACACTCATGGTATGTATGCCACGACATCTTTAGATGCTCATATGTTGTATGTAGCGATGATGATATGTCTCCTGTTTGGGAAGAAGAACCCTACACATTTCTCAGTTGAGTGGGTATCCATCATGAATGAGGTCATCGAGGGTTATACCTTCAATTGGGCTAAAATGTTATTTGATAATTTGGACAAGGAAATCATTGAATATAAATCAACAAAATCAAAAGGGAAACCTGCTCCTTTTCACATGTCAGCATATGTTATGGATGCCATTTATTTCATGACCTCTTTTCCCCTGATGAACTGGAGTTGGACCCCGTCCAGTTCTAATCCAATTCATTTCTACCACTCCAAATTATGGGAGGAGAAAGCCAAATATTTGTTTTACGAAATCCGTCACAACATTGTAGTGCATGTTCATATAGATATTTATGGTAACCCACCAACCCAGATTTCAGAAAGTATTATGGGGAAATTAGGCACACACATAGACTGGTTCATTGAGGAGAACTTCTTTTATATCAGAGTATTTGGTTATTATGTTCCTCCTCATGCCCTTCCACAATTTTTACCCGACAGGCTGGTGTGTAGAGAAGTGGCATACTAGACTATAGTAGGAGGTATCAATAAGGAGTTGAAAGCAACTCAAAAAATGTTTTGGCCAACATTCCCCATTCAACTTGGCATGTTCACACTATTAGATTTTGGTCATTCTAAAGTTGAGGTCACGGCCCTGGAAGATGTCAAATTAGTTGACATCGAGTTCAAGAAGAATGATCCACATAAGATAGTGGAAAATCATTTGGCTCACTTTAACATGAGGTGATACATCCATGAGAATTCTCCTTATGACGAAATGTTTAGGGGATTTAGATCTTATGAGAAAGTTTGAAGTAGATTCCAAACTTTGCCTCCTAACCAACAAGCCGGTTTCCTCAGTTTTCAAAGACATGGACGAAACAGTTTACCAAAGATATTGCAAGGAGATTCAAAACCCATGCCTCCTTCACAGGAAGCTAGACCTACAGGATCTGAGCCAAGTTGGTCCACTAAGCACAAAGTTGAGGAAGTCCCAAAAATCCCCGAAGTGTTATTTCACGAAATAAGAGCATCATTGTTAGGACTGAATGATCCACAGGTGTTAGCTCGGTTCGAAGCCTTCATTAATCTGGGACAAGTTGTTCCTCATTCAACACCAACTACTCTTGCTGGCACCCCAAATACAATAGAACAAGAACCTTCTACATAAATTATTTCTCTTATCACATCATTAACCCCCTTACATACCAGATTTGGAAATCCTAGTTCCGAACTCACTTTTGTAAGTGATCTTACTCCTATCTTGCTCGAAGAGATGCCTCTCTGAAATTTATTTTTCAGCAAGAAGAGAAAATCCATCGTAAGAAGAGAATATTACCAAAAGGATGGAGTAGTCACTAAAAGGAAAATATTGGTTTATGATGGGAAAGACCAAGATGGTCCTAAGTTTGTGAAAGAAGTTTCAGGTTCATTAGGGGATTTTTCCACTGCCAATCAATGGTCATTGGACAATTTAACCGAACAACTGCGACATAAATTCCTCCTGATAGAACAATTGAAAATGAGATATACAGTATAGAACATATTGTTAGAAGGAGGATGAACCGAGACATTGAACAAATCAGGGCTAGTCATCAACATCAAATTAAGCAGTTACAGTATAACATTGAGCTGCTCTACCAGAGTTCACATACCAACAAAGGATTGATCACTCAGCATGACAATTTGATTCAGCAGCTGCAGACCAGATTAACCCTAACAAAGAACACAACAATAGACATTTCGGCCTTCAAAACACAAGCATCATAAATCAATGAGAGGTTGGAAATTTCCTAGCAAGAACTCTATCAAAAAGTAGATGTTATTGAGAAATTCTATCAGGTAGTAGACCTTTCTCTAAAAGATATTTATGTCAAGGAAAAAGAGGCATGCGCATCCCGGTCAAAGTTTCAAGAGGTTATCACATGGAAGCAGAAATTTAATGCCCCTGGTCTTACACTTCTCTCTCATTCTGAACAAGTAAGAGGCAAAATGGCCCTAAAATCCTGGGAAATAGATCTGGAAGAAGGAAAGAAACTTGCTAGAGGCATTATCTTCAATCAACACAAAGTTGATTAAGTTCGAAGGAAATAATATCTCGGAGGCATTGGGGCTGATTGAGATAAAAATGAACCAACAAATGTCTAGAAAGAACAAGGAAAACACTCAGCAAGCCATCCAAGAGATGAGCCAAATTGATCTACTTAAAATAAATGAATGGTTGGTTAATCCAAGTTCACAGTTTCAGGTCATAGTCCAAGAAGTGAACAAGATCCAGGAGAAGTTGCCCCAAATACAGAAGAAGATATTTTCCTTTGAATTGAATGAAAGGATTGAGCCTTCAAGATTCGTGGTAGAATTTATGGACAGGTGCACCCAATGAATTGAATAGGGAAAAGAGAGTGTAGCTGGGAGAAAATGAAAAATCATGCACAACATCCACTTTCTCCACCCACTCTACCTTTCACCCTCTGACCGTCACTTAACCTGTCTATCCCTACCACCTGCATTATTGCATCCACCCATCCCACCTCCTTATTGGACACTTGTTCCCCCATCATTATTTTTCTAAACAATTACTCTTCCCTATAACCGTTAGCCATCCCATAACAAGCCAACGTTGAGCTATTCATCTAATTATTTCCCCCATATCTTCAAATACAATTCCTTATCCCATTGAACGCACCTGAAGGGACAGATGGCAATGGGATCAAATGGAAAAGACAATAAGTCAAATTATTATGGAGGCCTTAATGGACATGTGTACCCGGCTCAAAGATCAAAGGAAAATGAGCACATCTATAATCAGATGAAGAGACAGAGAAAGCACCAACAAAACTCAACAATATTTGCATGTTGTTATTTTATTTGGATGTATTCTATATTTAGTCATTTATTGTGAGAAGTCCAACGATTTTCAGTTGTGATAATTTTTTTATAAATAGATAGATTTTAGATCTATTTGAGGTTGCTTCTTGCCAAATGTAAAAGATAAACTCTTTTTGATTATTAATACAAGTGAAGACAGAGATTCTAAGTTTCGTTCAATTTGAGTTATGTGTTTCCTCTGCATTTTCGTTTCTCTGAATTTCTTTCTGTAATTATTGAAGAGTGAATGATTCCAATTTAGTATTACATCTATTGTGATCATAATATATTAGTGGTTCATTCAGTAACATCTTTTCCTCTGTTATTACTGTGAGTAAAAGAAGACCTGTGATCTGTGTGAATTACTGCATTTTTATCTTCTGTTCAAGGGTGCATATTCTACTCTTCTTCTATTGTAAACAAGGTGAGACTTATCTGTAATTGATACCTTTACTTTGTTTTAATAGTTTTTTAAATCTTTCTACATCATTTGACCTTATAATTGTTACTCGGATAACGAGATAAAACCTCTATATTGTCTTATCATTAATTTCTTTTAAAGATTGTTTCTTAGAAAACTGAAGGTAGAAAAAAGAACTCATAAAAACACTTCTTTTAAAACCTTTGATGCCTAACATTATTATTTGAGCCTTAGAATCAATCTCAGGAATAACATCTTTTTGTCTCTGCTACTAGGGACAAAGAAACGAAATCATGTTTCCCTTGGAGAACGACAAGGTAAATTTTTGTCTTTGATGGTGAATAAAGATTGAATACGTGAATAAGGCTTACTTTATCTTTCACCTGGCGACTCCACCGTAGACAAAGATGGCATTTGGTCAAAATAATACCACGAAAAACCCAGACGAAAAGCAGACTACGTCAGTTTTGGATCCCAAAAAATTGTTGAAACCAAAGGGATATCTCAGACAAACTTCTGCAACGGTAAGTAAGGTCCATAAACTTATAATTAAGCAAGGTAATTTTAAGATTCCCACTAAAGAACTAAATCTTAAAGAAAATTTTAAACAAGTTCATTTTGCAGAAGCATCAACAAGTAAACCCGAAATTAAGCTTGAAATTCCAGAAGTAATTATTCCTGAAATAAAATTTGAGATTGACCAGACCATCGATGTTTCATTGATAGATACATTTACCAGTGAGAACAAAGGATCCATTTCAATCTCCACTATCATCAATACTTAGTTATTTATTTCTCTTCCCAAAGTAAAAGTTTATGTTTCCCAAGATCCTGAAGATTATTTTTTATACTCATATTCATCCCCTATTACTTATCCTATCTATACATCAGGTGAACCTGAGGAGTCAAGCTCAAGTTTTCGTTTTCCCCCTCATCTAGATATTTTTTCTTCTCGCAATCATTTTCCCAAAATTCATTCACAACATCCCAAAGTAATCAAAAGATTAGTAGATCAATATTTTGAAGTTTTTGACAATCTTCTTTTTAGTTCTCGAAACTCATCTCCTAGAATTTTAATGGTCGATGTTGGAGGTGTTGGTGTTGGAGGTGTAGAGGCTTCTGGACAAGCTCAACCCCCTAGGATATTTTCCAAGTTCGATTCTAGATATGCTCCCTTAGTTCTTCCTATTGTCCTACATGATTTACCTGAAAATTACATGAAGAGCCTCCCTAAATTCACGGGAGAAGGGGATTTAATGGAAACAAAACATATAGCCTCTTTTATCAATTTGTTGATATTCTTGGTATTGAGCACGAGGATGTTTACATGAGACTGTTGGTACAAAATTTCAAAGGACAGGTAAGAACTTGGTTCATAGGACTTCCAGTAGGTTCTATACCATCATATAATGAGTTGGAAGCTTCCTTCATAAGGCAATGGAGTGAGAAAAAAGATCATCTTTATTACTTAACCGAATCTGGAGTCTTGATAAAGAAGACATCGAAATCAGTCCTAGAGTTCATTCAAATATTTAATAATCTTTATCACAAAACCCTAGCTGAAGTTTAACCTTCTGAACCAGCTGCAAAGGTCAGTTTTGCAGGAGCTTTTGATTCTGATTTCGCTCTACTTTTGAGAGAAAAAAGATCCACTACGTTAGTAGGCATGCAAGATGATGCTATAGAGATTGAATCAAATATGATGGCATTTGGGAGGTTGAAAACCAAAGTTGATATGGGAAAAAGAGAGCCCAGATGTTTTAAAGAACATGCAGGGCCCTCTGGATTTGGAAAATCTGTAGAGGAAAAAACAGATGGGATGGCCAAAATTATTAAAGATTTATCAAACAAAATTTCCAGGATAGAAATAGAAATTGCCAAACTTGACCCATATGTCAGAAATCAATTCAGGAGAAATTCCAATCCTCATATACAACAAGGAAAAATAAAAAATGAGGATCAAAAGATTCAAGCTCCGTTTAAAACTAAGAATTTCATATAGAGAGATGAGGAGCAAGATTATAAGGAATTAGGGGAAGATCTAAACAACCTCAACGATGATGATCTTGAGCCTCACCTAACCAAACAAGATTATGATAAGTCCTTAGATCTTGAATCTTTGTTTAATAATGATGAAAACATCAACAACTGGGGGACTCTACATACAAAGATCTCACTGACTCAATAATGGTTGAGCTTCAACATGAATATGATTTGAGGCCAAGAGAAAAAAGTTCTACAAATATTCCACTGAAAAATATTTTATCATGAAACAAAGCAAATGAGGCAGCAGTTACAAAACCATCAACTGAGATGCAAGCTTCCCAAACAAAGCAATTTGAAATGAAAGCCGTACAAACTAAGAAGGCAGAAATTACATAGGCTGAATTTCATACCAGGGAAATTAAAAAACCAATTGAGACTTTCAGTTTAGAGAATGAACTTAATAAAATTAAAATTCCAATTCCTCTGGTTGAGCTTGCTAGGAACCTGGTCTATAAAAAACAAATCTCTAAAGAAATACATTTTTCTGATGCTGAATGTCAAGCTGATGTTATCAATTTGAAGGATGAAAAAACTACAATCATGTTTGTGTTGATACTGAGAGGGGGGTGAATCAGTATCAAGTACAATTTAAAACCTTTTTCAACTTATACTTAAACCATCCAACTATATCCAATGAGCAATGAACAATAGTATAAGAGTTACACCAATACACCACAATACACCATGCACAATATATGAGAAATAATCAATAGTTATTGTTCAAGGGAAGTAATGACTTCCAAAGGTAGCTATAGCTTCCAAATGTAAAGGGAGGGATAAACCTCCAAGAGGAAGATACAATCCTCCAATATCAAGAGAGATTTCAACTCTCCATCCTTTCCCCTTCCTTCCACCCAAGAATATATGAGAGATAATAAAACTTTATATTAAATCATCACCATCAACCAATCATCACATAGAACCTGATAATGCTTCTTGAGACTTCTTCAATTTATACAATTCTTCAATTCTTGGAGTACTCTGATCCTATAGATAATATTACTCAATGTATTCTCTGAAACTCCTCCAATTTTCACTCCTTGAATCCTCCCCCAAAAGAGGTTATAGAAATAATGGTAGACTTTATTCAATTCTGGTCTATTCAGGAGAGTGAACTTGCACAGAATTCTTCGCGCTCAATAATTAACATCCGATTCTGAAACTCACACACAAGAAACTAAAGTCCGTACGATTTCTAATGAAATTTTTCCCACTTCATTTGGATTCTCAATGAATAAGTTATGATTGTTTTACCCGGAACACCTGTTTATTGACTAGCTTCAGGACTGGTCACAAACCCTATCTTCCACAGAGTGTATCTCCATAATTATAGCTAATCAAGAGCTAAAATTTTTACCAGAGGTACCTTGATATGTCTTCTCAATACCATAGCGATTTCACCATTTGGATTGTTCTATAAAAAAAAATTATAGCAAAAATGGTAAGATGACCTGAAAATAACATACCTTAGAACATATCACCAAAAGACTTCATCCTCCCTTGAAATCTGGCCTTCTTTTCTTCTTATTTCCTCTGGAATTTGACTCATATAAAATGAATGTATAATGATGTTTATTTATACCATTTATGTCACTTCCTTTTAACATTAGGGCCGACCTGACACTTTCTTATTTTGTAATTCTTTTCTTTAATTATCTTCAGGGCCTACATGTACTTCCTTCTTCAATTCACTTTGTCATCTTCAAAAATTCATTTCTCCTCA
>JASDQU010683943.1:35014-45428 GCA_032191745.1 Picea mariana | reverse complement strand
GTTCTCCGAGTCTATACCCTTGCTTGAGCATCTACAAAGCATTTCAGTTATCAGTTCCTATCTTCTAACTTCATACTTTGGGGGGCAATCTGTTACACATCAAAATTACTCACTTTGATAGTGTCACAAGTGTCATCATTACAAAGGTCGCAACTGTCACATTTTGATCACAAGGTCGCAAGTGTCACATGTTGCTCAAAAGTGTCGTAAAGTGTCAAAGAAAGCATGTTGCCATGATGCCTATGTCGTGCCTATAACGACATGAGAAGGACACTTGAAACACCTCAAACATTTGATTTGGAAGAGGAGAAATGAGTCAGCAGGCTTGCAAACCTTTTTCCATCTGAAAGCACCTCAAAAACTGAGTTTTTGGAGGGGAGCGCTCCCCCTTACACTATCTCGAAGCGTCGACGCTCCCCCTTACATTGTCTGGGAGCATTATAAAGCTCCCCTGGCCCTTTTGAGGGAGCGCTATGGATTTTGAGAGCGCTGGCGCCCCCCTAAAGCCTACTAGGGAGCGCTACAACGCTCTGATGGTCCTTTTGAGGGAGCGCTACCTATTCTAGGTAGTGGTTAAGCTTTTGAGATGAATGGGGGAAGCATCTTTTCATTCTTGGAAGGAAGTTGGATTCGAATCCCTAGTCCAGCCATGATCTTAGGGTAGATCCTCAACTGAAGGAGGAAAATCTTCAACTTCCCCAAGGATATCTCAAGTGGTTAAAGCCTCTCCAAGGCCATATAAGAAAGCTTTCTAATGGTGAAAGGGGGATGGCAAAAGGAGAATCACACCAAACTTATGATCTCATAAGTGGTGCTGGAATAGAGCTGATTGGGAAAGAATTGCTAGCATGAAACCTATGATCTCATAGGAAACACACAGTCAGTCAAAGGAGAAGTGATCAGTGAAGCTGCTATCATCCAGGTTGTGGATCTTTCGAGCAAGGGTTAGACAAAGGGAACTTGATGAAGCCGTCGCATTCGCATCTACAATTGTAAGTACTGGTGTCATTATTCTCATCAATATGACATGCTTGGCCTGTTTCTTTCTAGTTTGTGTTTGACCTCACATGAACCTATCATTGATAGATAGATCTGTTTTCAAGCTAATATCAATAGAGTAGGAAGTGGTCGTATCTTTTTTGTCTACAGGACTCAGCGAGGAGCAAAGGATCGGAGCTCAACTCGGAGCGTGTAGGGACAAACGTCGATAAATAGGTACTTATGTTCTCCTTCCTTCTCATGTGTTAGTTTGTATAGATTTGAAAGGAAGTCAGTGTCCATGTTAAGCATTTTCTGTCTTAGAGTTAGGGTCAAGCTCTTTGAGGCAATCTACCTGTTCGCAGGGAGATTTTCCTACAACAATGGGTTCCACACTGACATTAATATGGATAGGATGGATGCTTTTTCCCCCCTCTCTTGGACCTCTCGTCTTCCTCTCATATGTTGCACGCAGGATTTCCTCAATCTGCTCCATAGCCCAGAGATCCTCTACCTCTTCCTCATCACTCGCCAAGCCTTCCCTCATGGCTATGAATCTCTTCTTTCTATTCACCTTGTATTGGTAGGGTACTCCGCTACACATCCTTCTAGCTGTCACCATGATTTGCTTGATCTGGTCTTTTTCCATCATGATTGGGTCCATAGGTTCCTCCTTCTTTCCCTTATCCTTTCCACCTTCCATTTCTCCTCTTTCTGTCAGTGCTTCCCCCCTTCCCCCATGCACGTAGGAAAGTTTTGCCTTCTGATTCCATCGTCATTACACCTTTGTTATATAACAATATCTTAATAGAAGTATACATCGACTGAATGTACTTTCCTCTAGGTCCGCGTAGAAACTCTTGCTCCGCTGTGCTGTATGATTTCACTGTGTTGGCTGCAAACTCTGTTATAAATCTTGCCATGATGTTGTCCAACCAAAAATATACTGCGCGGGTGAATTTGTTGTTCACTAGTTGTAGCTTCTCAATATGTACCGGGGTCCAATATAGCTATCGAATCCGGTTCGTTGCATGGTTATCCTTCAACCTAAGTATCCACTCCTGTAATAGATGTGGAAAATCACATAAAAAGACTTTGTGTAAATCATTAAACACGTATTTCTCAAGATATTTATGAGGTGTTAGTCTAGGGTTTCTATTGTCTTTCTATGCAAACTCTAGCTCCTTAGTTATTAGCCAAGTTTCGATCTCTGCTTTTATGGGATTTTGCGGTCTCGACATTCCCTTCTAATGGCTCATTGATTTCTTCCCTAACCTTTTCTTGATCCACTTCCAATAGATCTTCGCCTTATCTCCTTTACTCAATATTGTCCTGTTCCTACCAACGGAAACATAACCATTTGTTGGTTTAAAATTAATTATTATTCTATACTGTCTAAGTTTGTATTGACCCAGGGTTCATGTATTTTAAGTTTTCAACAAATCCTCTAAAACTATCGGCCCTCCTGGTAAACCAGAAGGCAACACAACACACAAAGTGTGCCGTGCAGTCTCACCCGAGATAGATTTAATGGGTGGTTGTAAGACTTAGGTGTTTACAACCTAGGATTGAATGTGAGATAAGAGAGAAAATCATTGAACCATTATTATAACTTTTAAATGCAACATACTGTTATTCATAACTAGGCAATAAATCCAATAACTTATTCCCTCAATATCGCAACAACAGTTAATAGGCACTATAATAACTCATTCATTCGACATAATAATAACCACTGAAGATGATTCAGAAATGCAAGCATGCATCACATAACATAGGTTTTACCGTGGTTCACCCCCTCCTGGGGATACATCCACAATTATTTGGCTCTCAGCTCTTTTATTATATTAGGTTCGTATCTACAACGTCCCGCTCTTACAACTCTCTGAGTCGGGTGAGATCTATATGAGGCGGACTAGATCGCACCAGGATCCATAGCCCGCGATATAACCCTCAATATCTACCCTCCCTCATCCTCTCTAGCTCAATAACTTATACAAAATAGGTCTTACAACAAAACATGACATATCACATCAACTCATGCATAACTACAATAGCATAATGATACTCCGAAGTGAAACGAACTGATTGTATATCGAACTCCCTATGATACCTACGTATCTATATTTATACATTTCAGGCTCTTCATCCATTTACAATACCTTACCAAAACCCTAAGCCTATCGTCATTAGGTCTTCCTCCCATGCGTGCATGTTGTTCTTCCTTCCAACTATTTCTTTCCTTGCATGTGTGCGTGTTGTGTTTCCTTCCAGCTGTCGCTTTGCTTGTGCATGCTTTCTTTCCCAAAAATGCCTTGATTTTCTTCTTTGGCCTTTGGCCTGCCTCCAACAAATTCCCAAATAAAAAAGTGGTGCTACGGGTAGTGTTATCACATGCTAATTTGCATTAATTTTTCCAAAGCATCTTGTCCTTGTGCTATCTTTCCACTCAAATTTTAAAACTTTTCCACCATCTCTGTCAAGATCCCATCACCTAAATCCTTCACTCGACTGATCATCCAAAATAGTCATGTACTCCATGAGTAAAACATTTGGCAAATATCCCAAACCTATATCTAACCTTAATGCTTCTCTAAATCTCTCAGTTCCATCACTTCATTCATTTTTACCCCTTATTCTCATATTCCCGTTGAAAATTACAAATATTCCTTTTATTAAGCTTAAGCACCCTTATCCTGTCCACAAAGTCATGTGATGATCCTCATATGCATTTTATTAAGATTAAGCACCCTTATCCTATCCAAAAATGGTTTATTATTATAAATATTTTTATATTAAAATATTTATATTAATATTTGATCCAATATTCAATTTATGGCATCACGTCAAATCATGGGAACAAATCTCAATTTATAATGTGTAAAAGTCAAAGGATGGATGGAGGCTGCACATACATATCAGGCGAAGAATTAGCATGGAGGTTAATTATGTGAAGGCAGACCGATATGTAAACCGATGGTTTTTGGTCGGGGAGACGTGTCCTTACGTGGTGAATATCGGGGGTAAAAGTGGTGTGGAGTAAACCACTCCATCCCAAGCCTGATATAATAAATGCAAACATTTAATATATGGTTTAGGTGCGGCATTTTTCTAGGAGTGAGTTTCAATAATAATTATGGAATTTCCATAAATGAAATTCTTCTTCACGGTGAAATTGTTTTACAGAGGTAAAATTTGAATTTTACAAATTAAAGAGATTAATGTTTATTTCCATGGAAAAGAATTAAATGGGAATATGCACGTGAAAGGAAGACTTGGATAATTTTTTATCCAAAGGTTTTACAGAAGTAAAAGAAGAAAATTAAAAGTATTTTACCAAAGATGGCAACCAAGACATGGTTTTCAAAACCATGGGAAACAAACTAGTAAATGGTTTTCACAGTGAAACTACAAATTGGAAAAAACAAGACACAATAAATGTTTTTCATGGTGAAATGGTGAATTGGGCAAACACGACATGGTTTTCAAAACCATGGGAAGCAAGAAATAAATGGTTTTAAAAACCACAGGCATGAATTAAATTATGGAAATTTAATTCTACAGGATAGAAAAATATTTGGGAATTATTTTTATTCAAATATATTATTCCCAAATATTTAATGAAAATATAGATAAATGGAATTAGATTTGAAAGAGTATAAGTGACATTTCAAATGAACATGGCAGAGGAAGGATCTGAAGAGTCAGAAGAATTGATAGTTGGATCATGAAACATTTTTCTGAAAACTGTCATTTGTAATCATTGTACTTAGTTTTAGAAGCTGAAAAGTTTCAGTTCAACTATTGTAATCAGTTGCACACCGAAGAACTCGAATTGTATAAGTATTAGAGGTTCTGAATGTATTAAGGGTGGGCAGAAGTGCAAGGGAACAATTTTGGTTGCTCTGAACTCTATTGTAATTTTTTGGAATTGAATTGAATACATATGCAAAAACTTTTGAAGTCTTTATGAAAAGATTCTAATGGTGGTGATATGAGTTTTGTCTCATTTCATTGTATGTATTTCCTGTGATCTTTAATTCCATTTGCATTTTCTTCTGTTTAAATTGAATAGTCAAATGCCCATAATTCATGTTTTGATGCTCTCGATGAAAGGAATTCAAGCTGTGTGCATTTCTTCCTAACTAATTCAGAATTCATTTCATTAATGCTTTGATGTAGTTACTTGTTTTTCCCCTTTCCTCTTACAATCTTCAAATTTCAATTTACAACTCAGATTCATTGACTCATTTATCCTTTATCCTCTAGAGAGTTCTATTGGCTAGTCATTGTTTTCATTCAATTTCAAAATTTTGACTCCATAGCCCTGAGTGTCCCTCTCCTTCCTTCCCAACAAATTTATAAAAACACCCAAAGCAAACTAAATCTAGCCACTGATTGGTAAATAAATATCAAGTGACATGAGAGAGCCCTCTCCGAGCTAAGCAGGCTAGTACCCAGCTCTAAAGTTGGTTGAAATAGTTACCTCTGTTGTTTGTCTATCAACCAGTCAAAATTTACAGAGTGTTAAAATTCTGGTGCCGTTGCCGGGGAACAAATTTGAAATCTTCCATAGGAGAAATGACAAAGTTTAGAGCTGAGTACTGATGGTGAAAAGTATTCAGACACGGAAAGGCCATACATTTATTCACTTGGCGACTCCATTTTCAAGAATCTAGAATTCAAAGTTATTATGGTGACTCCACTATCCAAAGACTCAGTAGCCTGAAGATTTTATTGGCGACTCCACTCAAAATCCAAATTTGATTCAGAGACTCCATTGGAAGATGAGATCCCTTGGTAGAGGTATGAAAGGACATCATGGGAGAAAACAAGTACCTAAAGTTGAGTTTTTGTCTAAGATATAGTTTTTTTTGTAATTAAGTACCTTTGGTCCTTTCTTGAACATGCTAAACAAATTTTTCTTTACCTACTGCATGCAAATGATTATCATGATAATCTTGAAATCGTATACCCTCCTCTTAAATTATACATATATCTCCTCAGTTTATCACTTTTTTTTATCAAAATATCCCATCTGAGCCACGTGATAACCATGACCAAGTTGATGAGCCTCATGAAACCAAGGATGATATTTCACCTCCTGTACTTGATCAAAAACCCTCCAAGACTCAGCATAGATATAGACCCTTAAAATTACCTCACATCCTTCATGATTTTCCTCCAAAGCACTATAAGTACCTATCTGTGTTTGATGGGGAACTTGAATCCATCACAGCTGAAAAACACATCCAAGTGTTTGAGCATTTTATAGATTTGTTTGAGATTGACCATGATGATGTTTGTATGAGGGCCTTCTCTCAATCCTTGAAAGGGGACACCAAATACTGGTTTAAACATTTGCAACTAGAGACAATTAGCTCATGAGAAGAATTGAAGAGTGTTTTTTCAAAGTTTTGGGGCAAGACAAAATATCTTGACCTACAACTTGCAGAATTCTATGCTTTGAAAAGGCAAAGCAATGAGACTATTTCCACATTCAGTAGAAGGTTTTCCAGTAATTATTATGATCTGCCCAAAGAAATTCAACCCAGTGAAGCTACTGCCATGCTCCATTATGCAACTACTCTTCATCCATATTTGTCTTTCCTCTTGATGGAAATAAGACCTAAGTCCTTACAGAAAATGTTTAATTATGCTCAAAAGATTCAACACAATATCCAAGCATGCGAACATATTTGAAATGAGGGGTTGGATGCTCAAGAATATGAAAGTGAATATGAACAAAAAACAATTGATTGGAATCTTGAGCATAGAGTTTATAATATCATAGGTCCTCTTGAAGTTTTCAATGATAATGATTTTGAAAAAGATTGTATTCCACTTATTGAAAAAGGAGGTGCTAATTTAGCTTCCGATCCATCCCATGATGGGAATGGAGCTGATTTTTTTATATATTCATTTGTAGACAATCAAGAAGATCAGTTTGGAAATCAGTATGTTGAGGAGCAGGTTGATGTTCCAAGTTTGTTCTTGTTAAATGACATTGCATATATTGTTGATTTTCCTATATATGATGAATATGATGATGATTATGATGTTGAATTCCTAGAACAATCAACTTCATGTTCTCTATCATAAAATGTTCATTTTCAACAGTGTAATGAGAGAAATCATCTTACATATCATAGTTGCAAAAACGAAAGTACTGAGTCAACTGAAGTAAATTCTTTACCTTTATGATTTTCTTCATTTAAATTGTTGAAAGAAAATTCTAAGATCATCATTGAAGCAAAGGAATGTGTGTTGATGCCAAATCACACTGATTCACTTGAACAAATTGACAAGAAATTGCAGCAACTTCTCATGTGTTTGATGACACTGTTACTTATTATGTAGAAGGTCTTGTTAGTTCAAAATTGCAGCCATTGGTCAAAGATGAATCTGAAAATGAGTGTGTTCAACTATCCAAAGAAATTGAAAATTGTGCATATGACAACAGTGAAGAAAATGAAGAAGGTTTTGAATCAGGTGAAAGAACCTTGCCATTGTGTTTTTCTTCTTTCAAATTTTTGAAGAAAAATGTTTATAATGTTTCAAATCATAAATCCTCCAGACATGATGTTGAATATTCAGAAAGAAGTGGATTTGCAAATGAAAACTATCTTCCATTATGTTTTTCTTCCTTTGAATTGTTGAAAGAAAATCATGAGATAACAGAGGAAGCATGAAAGTCTGATTGCATTTGCAATGACATTGTTTTACATGAGCAAATCGTTATCAATGAAGAATACCAAAAACCTTCTCATGCATTTAATAATCATGTGGTTGATTACATGGAAGGTTATTTTAGTTCAGATTTGCAGTCTGTGCTCAACTACCAGCTTGGAAATAAAGATGATGGTAAATCAACGTCGGTGTTAGATATGAATTGTTTTCCACTAGGGGTTTCATTTTAGCCAACACTATCTTTTGATTCAGAATATTGTTATTTCCAGTAGTCTCAGTAGATTTTTATGCCTCTTGGTGGCAATCAACAGGTTAAAACACATGAAAACAAGAATGCAGTAGAAGGGGTGAAACATGATTGTTGTTTTGTGCATGTCTTAGAATATCTATTTGCAGTTTTTTTGGACGCAGTAAACAGTCCAAATGTTTTTAATTTTTTGAGATTTGGATTTATGGATGAATTTTTTAATGAATTATCAATAAGCAAGATTTGGAGCAAGCTTGTGCAAAGTAAACAAACAATGGATAAAATGATTGCATGGTTGCATTGGCATTTTTTATTTCACTTGATTGGCAGTTCATTTCAGCAATTAGGTAGGTAGGTGTGAATAAGCTTGATGATCAAGCATTTTTCAGTTTGGATTTTTAGTAGTATGTACACTCATATTTTAGCGGTGTATTCAGTCTTTAGTATCCATTTGAGAGCAGTGTGCAGAATTTAGTTTTCAACAGACACTGGTGACAAGTCAGAGCAAGGTACACATACATGTTTTTGGAGCAACCCAATGGATCAGGCACTGAGTCTACGAGTTATTTTACACCTCATTGGGAGGATAACATCCCCATTTGGAGCCAATGTTATCACATGCTAATTTGCATTAATTTTTTCAAAGAATCTTGTCCTTGTGCTATCTTTCCACTCAGATTTTAAAACTTTTCCACCTGTTCCGTCAAAATCCCATCACCTAAATCCTTCATTCGACTGATCATCCAAAATAGTAATGTCCTCCATGAGTAAAAAATTTGGCAAATATTCCAAACCTATATATATCCTTAATGCTTATATAAATCCCTCAGTTCCATCACTTCATTCATTTTACCCCTGATTATTATATTCCCGTTGAAAATTACAAATATTCCTTTTATTAAGCTTAAGCACCTGTATCCTATCCACAAAGTCATGTGATAAGCCTCATATGACGAAAGTCCTTAGAAAATAGAAAAAAGGGTTTATTATTATAAATATTTTTATATTAAAATATTTATATTAATATTTGATCCAATATTCAATTTATGGCATCACGTCAAATCATGGGAATGAATCTCAATTTATAATGTGGAAAAGTCAAAGGATGGATGGATGGAGGGCACACATACATATAGGGCGAAGAATTAGCGCGGAGGTTAATTATGTGAAGGCATGCCGATATGTAAACCGATGGATTTTGGTCGGGGAGACGTGTCCTTACGTGGTGAATATCGGTGGTAAAAGTGGTGTGGAGTAAACCACTCCATCCCAAGCCCAATATAATAAATGAAAACATTTAATATATGGTTTAGGTGCGACATTTTTCTAGGAGTGAGTTTCAATAATAATTATAGAATTTCCATAAATGAAATTCTTCCTCATGATGAAATTGTTTTACAGAGGTAAAATTCAAATTTTACAAATTAAAGAAATTGATGTTTATTTCCATGGAAAATAATTAAATGGGAAGATGCACGTGAAAGGAAGACTTGGATAATTTTTTATCCAAAGGTTTTACAGAAGTAAAAGAAGAAAATTAAAAGTATTTTACCAAAGATGGCAACCAATACATGGTTTTCAAAACCATGGGAAACAAACCAGTAAATGGTTTCCTCAGTGAAACGGTAAATTTGAAAAAAAAGACAGTAAATGTTTTTCACAGTGAAATGGTAAATTGGGAAAACAAGACATGGTTTTTAAAACCATGGAAGATAGCAATAAATGGTTTTAAAAACCACGAGCATGAATTAAATTATGGAAATTTAATTCTACAGGATAGAAAAATATTTGGGAATTATTTTTATTCAAATATTATTCCCAAATATTTAATGAGAATATGGATAAATGGAATTAGATTTGAAAGAGTATAAGTGACATTTCAAAGAGAACGTGACAGAGGAAGGAGCTGAAGCATCAGAAGAATTGATAGTTGGATCATGAAATATTTTTTCTGAAAACTGTCATTTGTAATCATTGTACTCAGTTTTAGAAGCTGAAACGTTTTAGTTCAACTATTGTAATCGGTTGCACACCAAAGGAACTCGAATTGTATAAGTATTAGAGGTTCTGAATGTATTAAGGGTGGGTAGAAGTGCAAGGGCACAATTTTGGTTGTTCTGAACTCTATTGTAATTTTCTGGAACTGAATTGAATACATATGCAGAAGCTTTTGAAGTCTCTATGAAAAGATTGTAATGGTGGTGATATGAGTTTTGTCTCCTTACATTGTATGTATTTTCTGTGATCTTTAATTCCATTTAAATTTTCTTTTGTTTAAATTGGATAGTCAAAGGCCCAAAATTCATCTTGTGATGCTCTCGTCTGAAGCAATTTAAACTATGTGCATTTCTTCCTAACTAATTCATAATTCATTTCATTAATGTTCTGATGCAGTTACTTGTTTTTCCTCTTTCCTTTTACACTCTTCAAATTTCAATTTACAACTCAGATTCATTGCCTCATTTAGCCTTTATCCTATGGATATTTCTATTGGCTATT
>JASDQU010683942.1:45499-55902 GCA_032191745.1 Picea mariana | reverse complement strand
CTTTGAGAGTAAAACCTCCTTTTACAATACATTCAATGCACAATACAAGATAGGATGATCCTAAGACTAGGTTTCCTTGGTATATATATGAGACAAAGGGTAAAATTATGATGAAAGGGTAACATGAAAGGTTCTAGCCAACCTACTAATATAACACTAGAAACTTAATAACTCAATATCTATGGCTTAATAAGGGGTTTTATGCTCAACATGGGGATTTTTTTAGGGATTAACATGCCCCTCCCCTTTAAACAAGTGTTTTCCTCAACACTTGACTAACCACAGGTGTGTTGGCATGACTAACTCATCTTCCCATGTTGCCTCTTCCACTAGTAGGTTCTTCTATTTGACAAGGTACTCATTAATTGCTTGATTTTGCAACTGCTTAATCCTTGTTTCAAGTATCATTTCTTGTTCTAGTATGATTTTCCCTTCTCCATTAATCTCTAGTAAAATAGTTTGGATTGAGATCTTGTAATAAACATGGAAGAATGAATGTGCACTTCCTGGTTGCAAATGAATAGCATGGGCATGATCTCAAGTAGGTGGAAGACCCTTAGGCATCTCTCCAAATACCTTGGAATGATTATTGATAAATTTTTGGAGATCCACTAGAGCAAAGGATATAGATGTTTGAACATATAGTGAGCACAATTGTGAAATTACACCATGGTGTCCCTTTTTTAGTAATTTTGTCATGTTTTTAGAGCTTATCACTTTAGAGGGTTTCTCTTGGATACCTCTAAGCTCAATTTCCTTACTTTCTGAGGAAAATCTCATGAAAAGATGTTGAAAATTAAGGGTCATTGTTCCCAATTATTGTAACCATTGGACCCCTAATACAACATCAACAACACCCATTTGGATTCCAATCATGGGACCATCTAATAAATACTCCCCCATATTGATCTTAATACTATGGAACTTCTCTAAACAATTTATGATATCTCCATCTTCAATAATTACTTGAAATTATAGTGCTCGAAATACAAAGCAATTGGGAAATTTTGCTATGTTTGTTATTGATGAAGTTATGGGTACTACCAAAATCAATCGACACTATTACCTTTTTCTTTTTGATATACCCTTCTATATTGAGGGTTTGTGGAGTATTGATGCCAACCAATGCATGAAAATATATGATTGTAGTAGTCTCATCTAGCTCTAGATATTGTGATGGTTCCTCTTCTTGATCTTCATCCTCTCCATTGTCTATATAGAATACTTTCTTCTCACCACATTTATGTCCCTTGCTGTACTTTCTGTCACAATTGAAATGCAATCCATTTTCTCTTCTTTCATCCATTTTCTAAGGTGTTGACCTTGTTGGTTGAGTTATTTAAGGAGAGGGGTCATGATTCTCTCTATATGTTTTAGTGACCACACTTCTAGTAGCCATATTTTTACTTTAAACTTTCCTCGTATCGATCTTCAGAATGAAGTAGTTCCTTGGTGTCGACTTGAATATCCGATGATGTGCATCTTGGAGTAATGAACGATCATGATTCTGAGATTAAATATTTGTGCTCTCCAAATGTGATAAAATACTCCCCATATGTTATTGAGTGTCAACACCATTGTTCTCCTTATTTCATGATTTCCTTGGATCTCCATATTGTTGAGGAAAAGATATGAATTGATCTTACTCAGCCATTTTCAGACTTTACTTGGATAAAGCAAAGTAGAAGGGAATATCACCCTATGTTTATAGCCAAAAAAAATAGCATCCCAAATCACAAGTATTAATTATGAGTGCTTAGACTAGTCTTTTATCAACAAAAAGCTTGTTGGAAATTCACTTTTTATGTAATTTTCTGAATATAACAATTGCTTAAATAAAGGTAACAACAGAAGTAAAGACACCAAGATGATAATCAAGATAGATGAGACATAAAGCAATCCTTTATTTCATTCCAATTCACCAAAGAGTCATTTTCTTTACAAAATCTCATACACAAATCTTTGACCAAAGTCAAACTTAGACATCCCCGATGGAACATAAAAAAGGACCTCTGAAAAAAAACCAAAACTGAACTCTAAAAGCTGGATCAACTTGCCACAGATTGTTTCCCACTCGAATCTGCACAATAGCCTTTATCAATCATGAAAATTAATTCGCAAACAGACAAGTCTACACAGACTATCAAAGATAGATCAACACCCCTAAAGAACAAGTGTCTGAATGATTTGATTCAGCCCTGAATATTGTTGTCTACAATAAGACCCTGCTATCATAAAAGAAAATTAAGCTGTGATGAATATATGAATAAATGAAAATTGAACTATCTCAACATTAACTCGGAGAGCAAACCTTAGCATGCTTTTGCTTCTATCCTCCACTGTTCCTCCCTTTCCTTTTGATTTTAACAAATCAGAATTGGTTGAATTAGTTGAACCAAATCATTAGTTAAGTTAATTAAAAGACTCAACTAACTTTAGTTAGGGGGGAAGTAATAATCATAATAAGGGTCATAATTAAATAACAACTAGTAGGTGGGACCCCTTGTAACTCCCTTTAGTTCATAATAATCATAACAATCATAACATAACCATTAGTTAAGAAAAACACACCTCCTTGTACCTCCCATCAAAATATTCACTTTTGGCAATTTAAACTCATGAAATTTAAAATTATTTTAGAAATAATACCCATATGTCCAAAATAAACATGTTGTCCAAAGATCCCTAAAGTCAACTGTCGTCAAACAATAGATATAATGAAAACTCAAAAACCATATTTCCTAGTCTGTGATGCAACCTTTCCTTGGTTTCTGCTGTCACCTCTTGATTTTCCTAAATTTTCCTTAGGCTGTGCAGAGCCTTTAGGCTTAATCTCGTTGATCACGTGGGAACAATTGTCCCTCAAATGCATCCGGAAAGACACATATTTTCCAGAGTCATTGGACGGTGAGGAAGGGGCAACAATGGCTTTTCCTTTATTGAGTGCATGGTGGGATTCAATCTTCAATATCTTGCTAGCATGGGAGGATTTCCCTGGCGAGTGGTCAGGAGTAGCTTGGACAATGGGGTTCAAAGGCAGAGGAGCAGGCAAAGACAAGTTGGGCCAGCCACGATGTTGGGATACTGCCGGGTGGAGTTTCTCCTGCCATCCATCATTTTCAGGGACCTAAAGTTGTAAGGAGACATGAGGAGGTACAGGAATACCGGGGGCCTGCGGGGCTTGGAAGGGAGGCCATTCAGGCCTAGGTTGGACTATTCCCTGCCTAATCCAATTAAATAATATGACATGAAACAGTTGGCCAAGCTCTTCTGAATCAGTGTCAAAATGTATGGATAACCTCAGCCTTCTTGGGCCTCGGTTCCAATTAGCTCTACCTTTGTTTCCTCAGCCATGGCTACCTCGACTAAAAAAAAAACTCATCCTGCATGCGTGATCAATTAGCAAATAGTATTTTAAATAACCATACATGACAACTCTTAAAAATATGAAATAGATTTGGCTCATAATGTATCAAACTCATGCAATCCAATCCTTACAAATTGTTTTATTTTTAATCAACAATCAGGGGGGTGAAACAGGGTCCTCGAATATGTGAGGGATTTGTGTTGGGCAAAAATATGATATAATGAAAGGGAAAAGAAATGTTCATTTCTCAATGACAACAAAAATCTACTACAAACCAAACCAATAAAAATTCACTTCAATCCACCCAAGACACAACCACTTTCATCCACTTTAACACATAAATTCTCTTGGTTATAATCAATATCAGAACAGGGAGTGAAAAAATGAATAAGGGATATGTGAAGGGTTTGTAATTAGTTGAAAGTGAGATAATGGGATGGGAGGATAATGGTTAATGTTCATGAAATTAGTCAAGCGATCCATAAAACATTCTGCAGTAAGAATAGATGCACCAACCATCAATCATCATGACCGAATAACAATTACCAAGCATTCGTAATCAATGCCAACCATCATCCAAATCATCATAAGTGAAAATACTAGTGATTGTATATCAACCAACAATTCTCCACTGTGGTAGGAAATATATCTATCGAACAAGTTGTGGTAGCTATTCATACCCATGCATCCAATCGAATTGGGGTAGAGGCCCTTCCATTAATAATACTGAGTTATTTGACATAAGGCGGGTGACTGTGAACTTTAGAAGTGTAATTGGCAATGTAAGGTTTTATTATTGTCATCATAGATGCAGTAACTAAATTCTAAAAAAATGGGACTGCCATAGGACCAACTGGGAGAATTTGTATTCACAAGTAATCGACCATACATGTGATCCACGATAACCTGTAGCAACTCGACAGGCACGACAATCTCCTTTACAAAATTCGAGACTGGAAGGTTAAAGGTCTACTCTGTAGCCGACACCAGGGAACATAGATAACTCCTCGCAATAGTGGAACTTTCGAGGCCAAGGGTATGATCAGAGAGAGAGACATGATTCATTTGTGGACAGGTAACAATCCATGGCAGGGGTCAAACAAAGAAGGGTGAGGCTCTGATTCGTCCAGGCAATTTATTTAATGCACACAGGGTATAAGCCTCGTGTTCTTCATCCAAACTCCCACAATACCAAGGTGGAGACAGGGCCGAGTTAAGAACAGAACACTCACTTTGTGACCCTTAGCAGTGGAAACAACCAACGCCAAAGTGACAGACAACATAGTGACGCAGAAAAACCTTCGACCATTAAACCCAAGAAAGCGAGAAACTAGATATAGTGACAGTGCGTGAAGATAGCTATCCAACCAAGACTTAAACAAAAACCCTCCAACTAAACTAGTAGTAGTAACAAAGACCTATCACCAGGAAGACCGATAACCTCTACAAACTCAAAAATATTACAGGAAGAACCATCCATTTTTCATTCAAGAACCAAAATTTCACATAGTTGCAACGCTTAGGAAAAACACAAACCCATACATGTGAGCCAGTAATCATTTCATAACCAGAGCGAAGTCAAGAATGGCCAAAAAAAGGACATACATGTTAATCAAATTCCTTAAAACGAGAGCTGGCCGAGCGGCTCCCCTCTGCTAAGAAATCGGAGCACACCACAACAACAAGAATGAACAATATCCTGATTAGGGTGGTGACCATCAAAAGATTAAAGGTGACGTGCAGTAAATGCACATCACCTCCACCTGCATTAGATTAACTCATCAGTACATGCCAACAAGCTCTCCACTAAAACCATTAATTTAAAATCTGTGTTGGAATCTGCAACAATTTCTTTCCAATTGCGTCATCTACATCATATATCCAATTTCTAACTGGACCATATTGTATGTCAACTATAAAATCCAAGAAATCATGTATAGAATTATCACCAATAGCGCGATCAATATGTACCATAGCCTAATCACCATGCATACAAACTATATAACTCAATTAAAATCGCATAGCCATTAACTTCCATTCCTTTGTCAAATGCGCCACCCATATTCATATTCCCAATATAACTCAATTAAATCGTATAACTATCATATTGCTAGCTAGCACTGAACCATAACCATTAAGTCCTTTATGCATGTAGTATAGTAAAACTGCAGAATTAGATCCTTTACTTTTGCATTTGTTATAGTATTTTGCCTTTCTCAAAACTGCCCTTCATGTATTTTTACTAACATGTTTGTTGTGCAGATGTGAGAAGTACAAATGCCATTAATGAATAGCAGGTTGTAGTAACATGAAGTCACGACATCTCGAAAGCTCAACTCATACCAACAACAACAATATCTCATCAACCATGTAAACCATGTAGCACGTCATCCTAACATAAAAAATGAGCATATATGATCTTCAATAGTTCAAGGGCATCCCACCTACTAGTATTATTTAGTTTTATACTAATAGACTTTAGAAACACTTTGAGGGCAAAACTTCGTTGACGTTTTCAATCGTCAACAAACTGGCAACTCCATAGGGAAATTTGTTTTTAAAATATTTAGAACTTAGGACTCATGGTTTCATGGACCAAAACAACAGGTCAAGAAGACATAACTCGGATGATTATGCAACAAGGGGATGTGAGCGGATTCAATGGAAATATGACTGGGAATTTGGGAATAACTCATGAAAGGTGTTAAGTATGAGGGGTTTTACCACTGTATGCATAATCATTTGACTAGAATATGCTCTTAACCTTTAAGGAGAAAAACTTATAGACTTGCCCTTAAGATCTCAATGGATGAAGAAATGGCAAGAAGAACCAGGAAATAACCAATTCCTTGTAAGACAGTAGTGGAAATATGTAACCATTTCAAGGGCCCTTCAGGGGAGACCTCATAACAGCCGTGTAACAATGCTTTGCAGGAGTGTCATTGTGGCAGAATTGATACAACATTTTACCTTGACCAAACGCTAAAAGATGATAAAGACAAAATTGCAACTGAAGTAATAATGCAAAAATTAAAATAGCATCAATAAAAGATAGAAATAAGACGTGGAAAGAAAATATAATTCAACTTAGAAAGAAGATATCAAAGTACTGTAAAGCGAAAAAAAGAAGCACAAAAATTGAAAGCAAAGCTAAGATACTAGTATACAGAAAAATCCAATCGGTATAAAAACCTTTCACGCTATTCCCTCGCAATACTTCAAGCGAGGACTATTAGTGTTGTAGAAAAACCATTGTTTCTGTGATTCCTTTAAAATTTTTGAGATAGTGTCCAAGAAAACAATAATCTGGAAATGACCCAACACCTGAAATTCTGGTGTAATTATCATCCCTTTGACGCATAGGATTAAATCACGAAGATAAGCATGGAGGTTGACAAATTCATCGAAAGTTGTGTGTATAGGCCTTTTAAAGGTAGTACTTGCATCAAATAAGCCAGAAGGCAGGCAGTCATAAGACATAGTATCACAATTAGTAATAAAAGTGGTTTTGTGAATATTTTCCCCTTCTACCTTGATTTTACTGTAACCAAACAAGTTTTCAAGTAATGGCTCCAACTGTGACTCTACAACCTGTTGCATAAACATTTCCATACTAAGAGGAGGGAAATGGTTTCTCATAATTGCTTGCCTAAAAGTTCGAAGAATAATGCAGGTTCTATATTATCAGTGGTCTTCGAAGCAGGTTCCCAATTGGAAACCCATTATGGGTGGACTAAAAAAAACATTTCAGTCCTTAAGAAATCTTTCAACTCCCTCTGAAAGGTTTCTCTCAGTGCAGAGTTAACAAGTCCTTTTTTTTGCGTAGATGGCTTCATAGTACGTTGAACAAGACCTAGATCAAAACCATGAAGATCCATGTTAAACCAAGCAAAAACATTTTGAAATCCACCACGTAACTCGGCAGACGTCATCTCTTCTTTATCAGAACCCTGGAAATTTATTTTAACGTTCGTTGAAGATCCAGGTGTCTGAATGTTCATGGATATGGTTTTAACCACCTTCTGTTGTAACTCCTCTTCCTTCTATTTTTCTTTATTGCCTCCAACACTCAATGAAAATGACCTCTCAAGAGGAGTCAAGCTCTCAGGAATCCTATTATTTTCCATGGATATAATTTCCTCAAGCTTAAGAGGTTCATATTGGATGATAGCACAAATTCTCTCATCCTCAAGGAGGGCCTTCCAGGATCCTACATGGTTAGGAATATATGAATGATATAGAGATTCAAAAGCACACTCATGCATGTGAGGTAAAATTTGTTGATTAGGAGAGGTTGTTGTTGGGTCACATATTTGTCCATATTTTCATAATCTATAGACATCCATTCCATCCTATCTTCTTCCTATTATCGTTCATTTATCATTCCATTTGCCATACATTTGCTACAACTGCTCATAAAATGACATATAACTCCTTTTATGCTTTAGTGGTTAATAATTATTATTCTTCTTTCATTTTTAATGAATTAAAGACTATTATGCATGATTTTTCTGATGATGGTTTGAAGAGTGATTTTATGTATCAATAGTTGCAGCAGTCAAGGTTCCAACCTCCAAATGACACATGTGAGTTCCAGCTCGTGGTTAACCGTTTTCAGTGAAAAACGTGGAAAATAAGGAGAGACGAATTTGCGTGGAATATTGTGAGCAGATGAAGATGAATCTAGAAAATCCGAGACATGGGTTTTGTTCAGAATGGGCCCAATTGAGTTCTTGGTGGGTCGTTTTCCAATTGGAGTTACGGTTTGATAGGAATCACTGGTTCTTTAAAAGGGTATTTTCCAGATTTACAGTTGCGACCGGTTCTCTAAACTTAGTAATTTGTTTGAGAAACCCAGGGATTTGGGGATTTGATTTGTATAAATAAGACCTCTTCAATCAGGAGAGGGTCACTCATAAAATTATATAGAATTTATTTGTAAGAAAGATCTGAACTTATGTAATTTCTGAGTTTTCTTCAATAATACAAAGGAGTTGATAGATCTGCAATTATGTGCAACTTTCTCTTAATCTTGTAAGTCTTTTGGCCATGCATGCTAGGTGAGGCAGGGCCCCCTCAATCTGGTATGTGTTGGTCTTATTCATTTACTTGTATTTTTCTTTTCATTGTCTGAATTTATCTTGGTTTATGATTAGTTGATCACTGCTTACAGTTGTGTGTTGTTTATTAGATTGCTCTTACAATAAGATTCAATTCATGTTGTTGTTACTTCATTTTGTTAATAATCCTTTAATTTATGTAAGAGTGTGGTAGTGGTTTTATTTCAACTGAGTGTATTTTCAAGCAAGATCAGATTTGATTGATTTTAAGTCATGTGTTTTATTTTATTAAATAGATAATAGTGTTAGTTGGAATTTGTTGCTTGCATATATTGTGCACGGTAACTTTGAAACAAAAGACTTCCTCGGGTTGACAATTGAATAGTTAGGCAAATACTACAATGTAATTAATTCAAACATTAGTTCAGCCCAATGTAGCGATTGGTGTTCTTTTGAATGTAGTTGTTGTTCATTTGAAAGGAACAGTTGTCGTTCCTTTCACGCGACTCTTGTTCCTTTGAGTGTATTTGTTGTTCATTTGAAAGGAACAGTTGTCATTCCTTTCACGTGACTGTTGTTCCTTTGAGGGTAGTTGCTATTCATTTGAAAGGAACAGTTGTCGTTCCCATTACGATTGTTGTTCTTTTATAGGTGTTGCATCTCTGGAGGTTGGCTATTGAAAACAAAAGGTAAGAACCTACGTAGGCAACAAGTAAAATGCTTGTGCCAGCGCCTACCTTTGGTTATGCATAGAGGTTGATTTTAGGACATATTTAGAGCCCAACATTTTGGCACCGTTGTCGGGGAATTTATCAAGGGCACACAAGTCCAATTCACATTGTTTTTTTAGTTGCATGTTCCTTACTCCGAGGTGAAGGGTCAAGGCATGTAGGTTTCTTGATTGTTTCTTTCTTTGCATTTAGTTTTTAGTTTTTGATCCTAAATCTTATCATTTCTCTTAGTGGTGATGTAAGCATCACCCATCCTACTCACAAGTTGACAGGAACATTTGAAGAAGGAGCCTTGAGATAGCACATGAAGAATCCAACAAAAAGATGGCAAGTAAGAAGGAGATAGAAGTTGTTACCTTTGAATTCCCCATCAGAGATCCTGAAGGAGTGGTACAAATGCAAAGCATACCCCCATCCATTCTACCAAATTTTCACGGTTTGGCAAATGAAGACCCTGATGCATTCTTATTTCAATTTGAAGTACTTTGTAGAGGTTATGGTTATTTTACTAATGATCAAAAGTTGAATGTTTTTCCCCTTACTCTAAAAGGAACATCCCTCTGATGGTTAATGAGCCTCGGTGGTAATTCTATACAAACTTGGGAAGACATGAAATATGTATTCTTGCAAAGGTACCAAGATTATTCCAGGGTCAATGACGATATCTTTGGAATGACACAAGGAGAAGAGGAGAGTTTGGAGGAATATGTGGAGCGCTTTCAATACAACCTTCAAAGAACCAAACAAAAACAGTTGGGAAAAGAGACCTTGAAAATAATCCTACTAAAAGGAATCCATGACGAATATTTAGAAATCTTAAATTTGATGGGAAAAGGTGATGCATTTCAGTTACAATATGATGATATTTGTGAGTTATGTAGAAGGTATTCAAGAGGGAACTTCAAGATTGGTAAGAATTCTAGTGAGCCTTCTTCTCAATATTTTAAATCTGCTGCAAAAACAAGAGTTATAGGAGCTGAAATCATTAATTCAATTGAAAATTTTAAAGTTGATATCATTAGCTCATTAAATTCACAATTGGATATTTTGAAGGATAATAAGAAATGGGAGGAACCTGAAGAAACAGTTTGTTCTCGGTGCAAGAAGAAACATCTTGCAATGGATTGTCCTTTGGATAGTCTCATAATTTGTGGCATATGTAACTTGTAATGATCCCAAGCCAAATTATTTCTTGGGATCACTAACTACTACTAATTTATTGAGTTATTAAGTGCATACAAGATT
>JASDQU010683942.1:20060-44034 GCA_032191745.1 Picea mariana | reverse complement strand
TAGATGATATGTTAGGGATTTCATGCATTTATTTGATAACTTTAATGATGAAATATGATTTACATTGATATGATCTCTAGGACTAATGAGCCCATGGAGGGCGTAGTTTTTGATGTGCAGGACCATACCCGACGAACAGGTACCAGAGGACCGGTACACATGGGGAGATGATGAGCTCGGACCTCCATGGGGCTGAAGAGCCCATCAGATGGTTGATGAGATGGCAGAGGTAGGACAACGTCACTATGAGCCCTTGCATGAAGAATACAGAAGGACGCCCTCACCAGGAAACTTTGGCAAAGATTGACCTAGGGGGGATCACCCCTACAGATGATATGATGGCTTTGATGGACAGGACACCACCCACGGCAGGCTGGACGTTTTCTGGAGCATGTGGCAGTGTGCTAGGACTATTTGGCACGTGTGGCAGGTTGCAGAAGCCCCAGAGGGGCCAACGTTTTGCCTTCTAGATGTTGATGATGCCCAAAAAGGGCTAACGTCTCCCTCAAAGGGGCCTGATGTCTCCCTTTTAGCTCTTACTTTTGACATTTTAGCATTTAATGTGACAAATAATGGAATATTGTTAAGTCATCCTTGTCGGCTGTTTTTAATGACCTATTTTGTAATTTAAGGTCATTTGGATCATATAAATTGAGGACGTTGAGCCTCATTTTAAACATAACACAACTTGCTCTCTTGTGAGAGATTCTTCTTAGTCTTTGTCTTGGTTATTTTTGGCTTTTGGAGTGAGGCGCTACACTTGGAAGGATTATCTTTGGCATGCATATGGTGTTTTTATCATTGGAAGGTGTTACAACTAGGATTTGATAATCTCTTCATGAATTTGTAAGTGTATTTTTCATACAAAACTTCTTGATTGAATGGTTGTAGGTTTAATATCTTACATGTATGGTTACATTGTTATTTTTATGCTTAATCATTGAAACCCTAGGGAGCAAGCACACAAGTAGGTCATTGCTTCATGTCCCCATGATAAGAACTTATTTAGCCATTTGATTTAGAAGGATATAGCCTAGCCATTGCTACACTAATCTTTCTTTTTCTTAGTTAGATTTGAAATACAAGTTGAAGAAGGAAGACGTCCTAGGCCTAATTGACTTTACACCTAGGGTTTTGACCTTTAGGGTTTGAAGAGCCTTGGCTCTACAACACTTTTCATCCCTAGATTTGTATTTTAAAGCTAGCCGTTTTTGCCAAATAGTCTTAAGGAAAGAGGGAGGAGCATGAGGCCTAGCTTAAGCTACACCAGAATGAGCCTCCTCCCCTTAGGGTTTTAACTTGGTGGCCCTGCCATTGCAGCACCATTAGGCCTAACTCTCCTGTCCTTAGGTTTAAGTCTTTCCAAGCCTTTAGCCTCTCTCTTTGACTCCATTTACCCAAGGCACTAGTCTAAAATTGCAACGTTGAGTTTTCCAAGTCAAAACACTCTTTCAAACTTTCTTAATTTGAAAAACCTAACTAACCCTAACGACTTTACTAACCCTAGTTTGTTGATGACGTCTTGCCCTATTTGAACTCTTTTTTGGTCTAAAACTTGCAGCTAGGCCATCCATTGATAGCCATAGAGGTGTTGAGCAATTTCATTGGCCCAATTAGCAAAGCGTTCACCTTTATTGTCTAGCTAACCTAACCTAGATTAGGGCTGACGTCACACCTGTTTTGATCTCTTATTTGGTATAAAACGTTGTGACCTTGCCATCTAGCATTTGGCATTGATGTGTAGATTTCTTTCATTGACTTAATTTGCAAAATGTCCACCCCCTTGCCTCTTAAAACTAACCTAGAACTAAGGCTGACGTCACCCTTGTAGCATAGTGACGCAACAGCAACAATATATATATATGAGCACATTTATTGCATTGTGATAATACAAGGATTTGATTTTATGCATTGAATTCCAATATCTCTTTGTATTTATTGAGGAAGTAATATTATAAGTCTCAGCTTTAATTGCAATCATTGACTTTGTCAATAATTACATTTATTATTGCTCATGTGTATGTATTCAAGATAGTCATTTGTTTATGAAGTACTAACCACTGCCTGCACATTTTTAGTTTTATTTGCCTTGTCTCGCAAACAGGTGCCCTTCAGTGGAATACCTTCATCTTTGACTATCTCTTTGGGCAGTAATCTATGAAAGGAAACCCTCATCCTGATCCTTAAACCTTAAGACCTTTCAGAACCCCAGATTACTAGGGACGTCCCCCTTGGGATTAGCCACCCTAAATAGAAAGAGCTCCCCATCGAGGTGACATTGGGTGGGGAAGCTCCTGTTACACCAGTTTGAGTCTTACTTCCAAGCTACTTAACCTATCCTACAAACTGTGCGATAACAGCACCCATTTCCAATATGTAACCATCAACAAAAACCACTACCATGCATTTCTTCAATCCACAACTATACGCAAAAGTCATGTTTTAAAACTAATAACTAAGTCACTATTATTGCAATAGAGACCATCAAAAATCCAATGATATTCATTCACATATATATGTAGTAACCAAAATAATCAAGACCCAATTGCCATGCCTAAAATGAGAATTAATTATACAACCAACAACCACCATTTAGACACAAGCTATGCAGTAGTAATTTGCCTAGGCAATATAGTTCTGCCACTGTAGAAACAAAACAATTCAATGTGACTTAAAAGTTGGGCCACCTATCCAACACGACTGTCATCAACAACATGCCTGCTTTAAGTTGTGGTCAATTGCAATAAATACTTGCTTAAAAATTTGTGGGTATCCCTGAGTATAAAAAACAAGTTATTCAAAGTACACACCGTGCGCAGCTAACAAAACTCCACGGTGCAACATTTCCACTTATCAAAACAAACACACAATCATGATATAACTTATTATATTGTGTTGAGCTATCGATTTAATATAAGGTTGCTTAGATTTAGTCACACCATGATTGACCAAGCTGTGCACACTCAGGCTTATTCAATCAATAAACACAAGGATGCGGTGAATATACTTTCTATAGTTATCTGGTCCAATAATCATTTGGCCCCAAAGAAAACCATAGTTACCATGCCCAATATTTCATTTTGCAAAATACCATACACAGAACGCGACATGTGTGAACAACACCAAGCATTTGTAACCAATGCCAACCATCATCCAAATGATCATAAGTGAAAATACTAGTGATTGTATATCAACCAACAATTCACCACTGTGGTAGGAAATCAATCAACCGAACAAGTTGTGGTAGCTATCCATACCCATGCATCCAATTGAATTGGGGCAGAGTCCCTTCAATTAATAATACTGAGTTACTTAACATAAGGCGGGTGACTGTGAAATTTAGAAGTGCAATTGGCAATGTAAGGTTTTATTCTTATCATCACAAATGCAGTAACTAAATTCTAAAACAACAGGAATTCCATACGACCAACTAGGAGAATTTGTATTCACAAGTAATCAACCATACATTCGATCCATGATAACATGTAGAAACTTAACAGGCACGACAATCTCCTTTACAAAATTCAAGAATGGAGGGTTAAGGGTCTACTTTGTAGCCGACACCAAGGAACAAAACCAACTCCTCACAATGGTGGAACTTTTGAGGCCAAGGGTGTGCACACAGAGAGAGACATAATTCATTTGTGGACAGGTAACAATCCATGGAAGGGGTCAAAAAAATAAGGGCAAGGCTCTCATTCGATCGGGTAATTTATTTAATGCATGCAGGGTATAAACCTCGTGTTCTTCATCCAAGCTACCACGGTACCGAGGTGGAGACAGGGTCGAGTTAAGAACATAACACTCACTTCGTGACCCTTAGTGGTGGAAACAACCAACGCCGAAGTGACACACAACATAGTGACGCAGAAAAACCTTCAACCATTAAACCCAAGAAAGCCAAAGACTAGATATAGTGATAGTGCATGAAGATAGCTATCCAGCCAAGACTTAAACAAAAACCCTCCAACTAGTAACAGAGAGCTATCATCAAGAAGACCGATAACTTCTCTGAACTCAAAAATATTACAGGAAGAACCATCCATTCTTCATTCAAGAACCAAAATTTCACACAGTTGCAATGCTTAGGAAAAACACAAACCCATACACCTGAGCCAGTGATCATTTCATAACTAGAGCAAACTCAATAATGGACAAAAAAATTGAAATCCTTAAAATGAGAGCTGGCTGAGCAATTCCCCTCTGCTAAGAATTCAGAGCATACCACAACAACAAGAATGAACAATAGCCTGATTAGGGTGGCATCCATTGAAAGAGTAAAGGTGACATGCAGTAAATGCACGTCGCCTCCACCTGCATTACATTAACTCATCAATACATGCCAACAAGCTCTCCACTAAAACCATTAATTTAAAATTTGCATTGGAATCTACATCAATTTCTTGCCAATTGCGCCATCTACATCATATATCCAATTTCTAACTGGACCATATTGTATGTCAACTATACAATCCAAGAAATCATGTATAGAATTATCACCAATAGCGCAATCAATCTGTACCATAGCCTAATCACCATGCATAAATACTATATAACTCAATTAAAATCACATAGCCGTTAACTTCCATTCCTTTGTCAAATGTGCCACCCATATTCATATTCCCAATATAACTCAATTAAATCATATAACTATCATATTGCTAGCTAGCATTCAACCATAACCATTAAGTCCTTTATGATTGTAGTATAGTAAAACTACAAAATTAGATCCTTTACTCTTGCATTTGTTATAGTATTTTTCCTTTCTCAAAATTGCCCTTCATGTATTTTTACTAACATGTTTGTTGTGCAAGTGTGAGAAGAACAAATGCCATTAATGAATAGTAGGTTGTAGTAACATGAAGGAACAACATCTCAAAATCTCAACCAATACCAACAACAACAATATCTCATCAACCATGTAAACCCTGTAGCACATCATCATAACATAAAAAATGAGTAGATATGATATTCAATAGATCAAGGGGGTCCCACCTACTAGTATTATCTAGTTTTATAATAATAGGCTTTAGCAACACTTTGTGGGTGAAACTTCGTTGACGTTTTCAATCGTCAACAAACTGACGATTCCATGGGGAAATTTGTTTTTAACAGATTTAGAACTCATGACTCATGGTTTTGTGGACCAAAACAACAGGTCAAGAACACATAACTAAGATGATTATGAAACAGGGGGAAGTGAGCAGATTCAATGGAAATATGACCAAGAATTTGGGAATAACTCATGAAAAGTGTTAAGTATGAGGGGTTTTACCACTGTATGCATAATCATTTGACTGGAATATGCTCTTAACCTTCAAGGAGGAAAACTTATAGACTTTCCCTTAAGATCTCAATGGATGAAGAAATGTCAAGAAGAAGCAGGAAATAACCAATTCCTTGTAATACAACAGTGGAAATATGTAACAATTTCAAGGGCCCTTCAGGGGAGACCTCATAACAATTGTGTAAGAAGCACAAAAATTGAAAGCAGAGCTAAGCTACTAGTATACAAAAAAATCCAATCAGTATAAAAACCTTTCATGCTTGTCCTTCACAATACTTCAAGCGGGGACTGTTAGTGCTGTAGGAAAACCATTGTCTCTGTAATTCCTTTAAAATTTTCGAGTTAGTGTCCAAGACAACAGTAATCTGGAAATGACCCAACACCTGAAATTCTGGTGTAATTATTAGCCATTTGACGCATACGATTAAATCATCAAGATAGGCATGCAGATTGACCAATTCATCAAAAGTTGTGTGTATAGGCCTTTTAAAGGCGGTACTTGCATCAAATAAGCCATAAGGCAGGAAATCGTAAGACATAGTATCGCAATTAGTAATAAAAGTGGTTTTGTGAATATTTTCCCCTTCTACCTTGATTTTACTGTAACCAAACAAGCTATCAAGTAAGGGCTCCAATTGTGACTCTACAACCTGTTGCAAAAACATTTCCATACTGAGAGGAGGGAAAGGGTTTGTCATAATTACTTGCCTGAAAGTTCAAAGACTAATGTAGGTTCTAATATTATCAGTGGTCTTCGAAGTAGATTCCCAATTGGAAACCCATTTTGGGTTGAATAAAAAAAACATTTCAGTCCTTAAGAAATCTTTCAACTCCCTCTGAAAGGTTTCTCTCAGTGCAGAGTTAATAAGTCCTTGTTTTTGCCTAGCTGGTTTCATAGTATGTTGAACAAGACCTAGATCAAAACCACGAAGATACACATTAAACCAAGCAAAAACATTTTTAAATCCACCAAGTAACTCGACAGACCTCATCTCTTCTTTATCATAACCCTGGACATTTATTTTAACGTTCGTTGAAGATCCAGGTGTCCTAATGTTCATTTAGATGGTTTTAACCACCTTCTGTTGTAACTCCTCTTCCTTATGTTTTTCTTTATTGCCTCCAACAGTCAATGAAAATGAACTCTCAAGAGGACTCAAGCCCTCAGGAATCCTATTATTTTCCATGGATATAATTTCATCGAGCTTAAGAGGTTCATCTTGGATGATAGAAAAAATGCTCTCATCCTCAAGGAGGGCCTTCCAAGATCCTACATGGTTAGGAATATATGAATGATATAGAGATTGAAAAGCACAATCAGGCCTGTGAGGTAAAAGTTGTTGATTAGGAGAGGCTGCAAATACAACTAACCGATCAGCCATTGAATTCATTTCCCTCTTCACATGGGTGATGTTGAAAGATAGAAGGTTCGAGACAAGTGCCCAAACAGTTTGGGAGTATTGTTCCATTAGCTCGTTGCTAGGAGAGAAATTATTACGTATTAGGTTCACAACAAGCTCAGAATTGTCGACATCTAAAAGGTGACCACAACCAAGATTAAGGGTGTTATCAATGCCTAATAATAAATCTTTGAATTCAACGACATTGTTTGAGCAAGCAAACTCTAACCTGTAAGATAGATTATGGATTTTTCCTGCAGGAGAAACCAAGGTAATTCCAGCCCCATTTCCTTCACTAGAGCATGAACCATCAAAGTGCATATGCCATAAATCATTATCTAAATCAATTGTTTCCAAAGGAATATTATCCTCTTCAGCGAATAGGGAATACACTCCTAGGTCTTCTTCGATATATTTTACGCTAGATTATGAAACATTCTCTATGTAGGGTGAAATGATTCCCTATCTAAGGACTATAATATTCTTACCATTCCGAGGAACAGATAAATGTGTCCCGTCGAGTGAAATTTATCCACATGTTAGGTCTTGCCAATCTCTTCCCAAGATAATTGAATAATTTCTTACAGGCATGTCAATCACTTTAATGCTGAGGGTTGTCCTTATCTTAGGATGAGCGCATAAAACCAAGGTAACATATTTAATATCGCCTATGGTTGTTTGTTGTAGACTATTATAGGAGAGCATGCTTCTGGCATTTTCTTTTGTACAAGAAAAGCCTAGATATTCCATAATAATCTTCGACATGACACTTGGGCCTGAACCACCATCAATAAGGCAACAATGGGCAATCTTATCCATGATCTTTACAGAAATATAAAAAGGGGTTTTTTTTACAGGGTATATAAATTTATGTACACCTACCTTATCTACAGAAGAATCCCCTTCGTCTACCTCTTCAAAAAGGTTGGCTAAAACGAAAGCTTTTACTTCCATGAATTGTTTCAGATGCATCTGTTGTTTAGGAATGACAACCATGTCTAGGAGGGTTTCATCTGCTTTGATGTTGGCCAATTGATTCAAGATATTATATTTAGAAGAGGGAGGAGGGGGAGTGATTCTTTGACTCTCATGAATTTTAGGAACCTGGGATGTAGCAGTGGTTGAGGATGAGCTTGGGTTAGAATAACTATGAGGAGGATCAAATTTACCCTTGGGAGCATAGGCTTTGTTCTTAGTGTTAATAACCATGACATGTTCTGGCTCCACAAAGTCTAGGACAACAATAGTAGCTTCTGGTCTTTTACCAAAGATCTTATCTCAGACACTCTTCTTTACCTCACATGTGGTTTCTTTATGGTGCTCCTCACAAAAGTTACACCAAATTCGAGGCAAGATAGCCTTAGGCTGAAAAAAATTTCAACCGGACTTCTAAAAGGGGGTTCAGAAGAGGATGAAGCTCCAGGGGTGAGAGGGGAGACAGTACCCTTCTGCTCAAATGCTATCATACGATTGTTCATATCTTGTAAGAGAGCGAACATATATGTATGTCTAATTGATTCTCCCTGGGGTAGACCAATTCGTTCAAGATGTTCTTCATACTCCGGGCAAGTGTGCAGGGTGGAACCAATATTATCAATGGATTTTCCCTCAAGCTTATGACGGTAGGGAGAAGGCAATGCATTGTAATAATTCATGAAAGCGGCTTGGTTCTGCAAGCATATAAGTTCAAGGATTTGATTGTACAACTTGGTGAAATGCAAGTTGAAATACTTGATGGCCTTACCATCTTTATAAGTTATGTTATTGTATTCCTTAACTTCTCGGCAGGGCTTTTGAATTGTCCATAAGTGGATCGGAACCAATAGATTAACTCCTCCCAAGTAGATAGTATCTTAGGAGGAAGGTCAAAGAAATTGGTCGTAGCCTTTCCTTCCAAGGAATTGATAAGAAAGCGCATGCAAGTGTCATTGTCATTAGCCCCTATGTTATGACAAGAATTAGAAAATTCCACTAGGTGTTCGTTAGTACTGGCAGTGTTATTTCCGAAAAACCTAAGCAAGTTTTGTTTAAACTTTGGAAGTGGGTGAGTAGCAAGTGCTAAGTTAAGAGGAGAGGACACATGCCATGGTGTGGTTGTGGCATCCTCTTCAAACTGAAAAATCCCATACTTCTTAATGACTTTGGTGGGGTTTGTAGTAGATTGGACAGGGATATGACAACTGTACAAGCTACCAATCACTGATGACGATGAATATTGGGAAGATGGAGCACTTCCAGTGCCACAAGAGCCACCACTAGATGTCATCCTGTGGATGATAGATGAGGGAAGGAAGGATGAGCTAGATGAATCAAATAAAGTCCTCTTTAGAGCACTTTGTTGGGAAGATAACATTATGTTTCTTCTTCCTGTTTCATCAATAGGAATGATTTCAAGTGACAAGCCCCTTCTTCTTCGAGAAACAGGAGAATATAAGGACATGAAAGAAAGGCCAAAACTAAAGAAACAAAAGGTTAATGTTGATTTCTAGGCTGCCTACATCTAGCTTCCAATTGTTCTTGAACACTAATATCTCATTCAATTTCTTCTACGAGTTATGTGGAGAATAATATCAAGAAGAGAATGGCACTGATTATAGAAGCTTGGGAAATTTCAAAGAACATGATTTCTTTTGGCTCGAGGGTGCATGCCTTCCATGAGTATTTGTAGGCAGACCTAAAAAAATGAACAAGGTTTTTACCTTGATGTCATGGTACCCTTTGGTGTTAAAGTTTCAAATATGTCAGAGCTAAAGAGAAGAGAGGAGGACCTTCCCTCTCCAAGTCGGATCAAGAAGTTCAACGCATGTTGGAAAGAAAAGATAAATAACTTGAATAACATTGTTCAAGCGTGTAGCCAAGTCATATCAAGGAGGGAAGAATTGTTCAGAAGGCTCATGGAGGTGGACCTATCCAGAAGCACCAATGAAGTCCAAGATCCCAAGTTAATACTCAACGTGTTTTTCCTAACAAAACAACAGTTCGATGAGCAAGTTGATATTTTTAAATGATTATCAATTGAAAAAATTATATGGTATAATTGAATATGATGAGGATGTCATAGATAACTGGCTAGTGGATTACTCCGTAAAAAATCAGGACATTGAAGAAGCATTACATGGAATTTCCTTTGATCTAAGAGATTTGGAGGGCGAGTTGTTCAACATCAAAATCTGGCATGAAATCAACGTGGCACCAATGAAAAGTTACATTGAAGAATGGTTCAAGAAAACTATCAATAAACTGACTAATGAAGGGCAAGAAGTAGTTGAGACAGTTCCTGTAACCGTTGATGAAAATGATAAAAGGACATCAGCAAGCAAATGAAAACATAAGAGACCATCATAGTAAGTTCATGCTGATCACATCCTTCTTTTTGTTTATCAAGTCCTTCATCTAGTTATTCCACCTCTTTCACTAGAAAGGTTTAACCAAAGACTAGCAATTCCTCTTTTCTTCTTACCAGGTCTTGTTGTTCTTCTACCACCCACCGTATTCCTTCTAAAATCTTATTTCTTGTATTTATTTGCTTTATGGTCCGCAGGAGCCCCAACCCCCATATTTAAGACAAACAAATTTACAATTTCAAATAATATGTAACAGACTATATATTTTTTTAGAAATTTCAAGAGAACTACTTTGGGAACAATCTTGAATGTGCTTTGTAACCCTGTTTTCATAATATAAAGTATTTGAGGTTAATCTATCATTATATTTATTTGAGCTTCCCATGTGTCCACTCTGTTAAAGTTATCTCATGAATGTGGATCATCTTCTTTTTATTTTATGTGATCATAAATCTTTATCTTAAACTATGATGGATGTGAGGAAATTTTGCTTATTTTCTTTAAATGTGTGGAGTGTGTGATTCCTGGTCCTTTCTCAAGAACTTTCTTTTAAAAAAAAAAACAAAAAAAAAATTATTTGATTGCAATATTTATTTATTTGATTACCACAACGGACTTCTGTCAAGTCCCACATTCCAAATATTTAGAAATCCTAGGAAATCTAAAGAGGAGTACCACCTCTATAAAAACACAGAGGGATTTACATCCTCATGAGGTTGTCGTTTTGGTCCTAACTGATTCAAGCATCAACAGAAGCCTAATTAAAGGGACCTTGCAACGGGACGTTCATTTGAGTAATATTGTCAAAAAATAAGAAATGTTCTAAGGGATTTTCCCCAAGTTTCATTCTACCACATCATGAGGGAAAATAATAACTTGGAAGACACACAAACCAACTTAGCAACAATGAAATAAAAAAGGGACTATTGGGATCAATGGGAGATTAGCCCATCATCCAATTCCTTAATTAACGAAGGTCATATAAGAATCAATGCATGTCTTCTTGCTGGCCCACTTAGGCATGAAACAATGCATCAAGTCATCATTGTATCCCTCTATCTAATATGATATGTCCACTCATCCTCAACATGATATCACTCAGATGCATTTTTCACATGGTCGCGGTGGGATAAAGTACAAGGCATACAACATTTATGTTATCCAGGAAAGGCTTCAATGCGTATGAGGGTTAATTGATGAGATGGATTTAGGAAACAGAGAATTGCAAGGACAACATTGTCATCAGGACACAATTATGGAAGTTCATGGAGATCTTAGAGTGGGCTCACCTTCCCTGACTCTACATTATTATTATGTTGGGCCCGTGGAGATCCAACTCAACTAAATCTCATGGGGTAAGGAAATATTGATTCTGGTAGTGATTTGGAGCCTTGAGGACTACATCACAATCAAGGAAACAAATATTCTAACATGAGGATTCAATTTCATCTTCAATTCTCTGACCGCATGATTGTGTAGTTGGTTGCTATCGAATTTGGATTTGTCACTCCAGTCTTTAGGAGGAATCCCTAGCCCTGAGGACTCATAGGTGATTTCAGGTGGGACTTGTGAGCTCTGGCCTCCTCCAAATGAGCAGAGATCTCTTACAATAATCCTTAAAAAATTACAATGGAGAGATGCATTCTTTAAATATTGTTCACAACCAAAAATACCATGGGCCAATACCAAGGTCAATACCATGGTTTATCCCTAATGAATTTATAGCATTACACTAACCAACCTTATAAATACGTGTGGTCCCAATAATGGGGTTTGACCACTTATTACAATAAAAACTAACTAATGACTAACTAATATGGGTTAGGGACAGATCTTAACATTCCCTCCCCCTTTAAAATCAGCCTTGTCCTCAAGGCTGAAGATGCGGAAATTGTTACAGGATGGCAGCTAGTTCCCAAGTTGCATCCTCTAGAGATGTGTCATTTCATTTACTCAACACTTCTTTGATAGTGTGGCCTCATAGGTGATGCTCTCGCTTGTTGAGGATAGATTCAGGCTACAACCAGATGGAGTTTTCTTCATCAAGTTCAGGTAGAATGGTTTGAACCCAGCAATTCTGACCCACCACTTTGTCTTGTGGCTCTTGGTATGTAGAATATAGATGGAAGCTCCATAGTAAGGTTTGGACCACAAAAAAGTTTCATTTGATGCCTCAAAATGGCTCTGGAATAGGTAGGGTAGTTGAGTACCGCCCCATGAAATACTTCAGAAAGATACAAAACAGACTTTCCTCCATGCATCAGAACTACTCCCATGGCATACCCGCTTGCATATGTCTCCACTTTGAAGGGCTTATGCAATTTTGGTAGCATGAGCATTGGTGCTTGACTGATATTTCTTTTCAATTCATCAAAGTTCTTTCGTTGATTCTTCCCCCACTAGAAACTCTTATTTCCCATTGTTATTATGTGGAGTGGTGCAGCTACTATTGAAAACGAAGCTATGAATTTCCACAAGTATTGTGTTGCCCCAACAAATATCCTAACTTATGTGCAATTTGTAGGAACTGGTCATTTCATGATGGCCTCCATCTTGGTGGGATCTATCTTGAGCTCGCCTCCATAAATCACATGCCCCGGATACAAAAAAGACTACTAAGCATACTCACATTCCTTGAGATTGGCCAGAAGTTGGTGCTTCTTCAAGGTCTCTAACACCCACATAAGATGTGAGATGTGCTCCTCCCAGGTAGCACTATAAATAGGTATATCATCCCAATAGACAATAACAAATGAATCTAGATAAGGGCGTAAAACATCATTCATTAGTCTCATAAATGTATTTGGCAAGTTGCATAAATTGAATGGCATAACCAACCACTCATACAAACCTTGCATTATCTTGAAGGCATTCTACCAAGTATCTTCTTGTTTGATCATACCTAGTGATATCCAGATTTCAAATCCATCTTAGTGAAGTACTTGACATGTTGCAACTGGTCCAATGGATCATGGATCATGGGAAAAGGGTACCAATTCTTTAGTATAATCTTGTTTAATGCCATGTATTCGATACACATTTTCCAACTCCCATCCTTTTTTGGTACAATTATGATAGGTGACCCACAAGGTGAGGTGCTTGGTCGAATCACACCTTAATCCTATAGCTATTGCAACTGCTTTTTTACTTCATTTTCTTCTAGAACAGATTGTCTATACAACCAAATATTCAACAATGGGGAGTCTTGAAATATATGTAATTTGTGCTCCACATCCTTCTTTTGTGGTATCCATTTAGGCTCCTGGAACACTCCTTTGTATGTCTATAGAAACTCCTCCAATTGATTCTTTTTCTCTTTAGTAAACCCCTCCAGGGATTCCTTTACTCTTATTGACTAATCATCAGACTGATTTTCTCTTAAGAAAAGTAAAACATATTTCTTGATAGAACTGATCAATTTCTTAGCTTGATTGGCACTCACTAGTGAAATTTTTTATTTTCCTTTGTGCGCGTTGATGATGAAGTATTTCTAGTCCTTGATGAGGTATTACTAGTTGGCTATTTGCATGAAGATAGCATCCCTCATATACATGTGGGGGATTCCAAACAATACTTTGCATACATCCAATGGTACTACGTCCAATTCTACTTCATCTATAAAATCAACACTTAAAACAAATTAAATTTTGCATTGCTTTGTTACCTTGATCTCTACATCCTTGTTTACCCAACCCAATGGATAGGGGCTAGGATAATTGTGAACCTCCAATCCAAGCTTGTTGACCGCATATGATACTTGAGATTATCATGTGAACCAGAGTCAAACAGAGCATCTATCTTGGTCTTCTTGACCTGAATACTTATGTGGAATAACTTGGTCATCTCCTTCTCTTCTTGGTGATGAAGGTTACTCAAGTTCACATCCTTTTGCACAGATGTACAGATAATATTTCCATCCACATCAAAGCTACTTTCAATCTGATTGCTCGAATATGTGGCTTGAACGTTATTTTTCTTTCCATCCTTCTTACAATTCTTCAAGTTCAGCTCTGGATGTTGTTTACATCATTTTTCCTCGATGTGACCATCAATATTGCAATGGTTTCCAGCATCCTTAAAATAAAGTGCAGTGGTTTTTGTCTTCTTATCCTTTCCCCCTTTCCACTTCTTCTTCCCCTCCTTGGAATCTTCGCATTTCTCTTTCTTTGAAGTGTACCTGGAAAATTTATCAAAACAAACAAATATATTGTGAAAATAATTGGAACATCAAATATAGAGAAAAAATATAATATTGATACCACATAAAGCTTAGTTCACTTGCCTCTTCGAGGGGGGAAACCTCCAAATGAGAAGATCTCTCTTAAAATAATCCTCAACAACTTACAATGGAGAGATTCATTCTTTAAATATTGTTCACAACCAAAACTACCATGGGCCAATACCATGGTGTATCCCTAACTAATTTTTAACTATCCACTAACCAACCTTCTAACTACTTGTGGTCCCGATAATGAGGTTTGACCACTTATTACAATAAAAAATAACTAATGACTAACTAAGAGGGGTTAGGGATGGATCCTAACATGCCTCCCCCTTCAAAAGTAGCCTTGTCCTCAAGGCTAAAGATGCGAAAATTGTTGCAAGATGGAGGCTAGTTCCCAAGTTGCATCCTATGGAGATGTGTCTTTCCATTTGATCATCACTTCTTTGATAGTGCGGCTCCATGGGTGATGCTCTGTCTTTTTGAGGATAGATTCAGGTTGCAACCAAATGGATCCTTCTTTATCAAGGTCGGGTAGAATGGTTTGAACCCGACAATTTTGACCCACCACTTTCTTCAAACAGGAAACATGGAACACCGGGTGTATTTTGTAGGTAGCTAGAAGTGAAAGTTTGTAGGCAACTAGACCAATGCATTTGAGAATATGATAAGGGCCATAAAATTTGGGTGCCAAATTTTGGTGGCTCCTTAGCTTTGAGCAAGGTTTGTTTGTAAGGTTGGAGTTTGAGAAACACTTGATCACCCTCTTGGAAAAACCTTTCGAAGTGTTGTTGGTTAGCTTGTTGCTTCATATGATTTTATGTCATGTGGAGGTTTTCCTTTAGATCCACGAGGGTAACTACTCTACCTTGCAGTAACTCGTCAATAGTATGGACCTTTGATGTGCCCAGAATATATGAAGTTATTTTAGGGGGTTGTTGGCCATACACCATTTCATATGGTGTCATTTTGGTGGTTGTATGATAAGAAGTGTTGTACCACCATTCTTCCAGTGGTAACCATTGCACCCACTGATGTTTCCTTTTAGAAACAAAACAACGCAAGTTTCCAAACACTTATTGACCACTTCAGTTTGGTCATCTTTTTGTGGGTGGTATGTTGTTCTCATGTTCAATTATGTGCCCTATCATTTGAACAATTCATGCCAAAATGTGTTGGTGAAGGTCGGGTCACGGTCTAAGACAATGGATGTTGGCATGCCATGCAACTTGAAAATATGATCAATGAAAACTTGTGCAACTAGAGTTGGTGTAAAAGGGTGTGGTAAGGCACAAAAATGTGCATACTTGGAGAGGCGGTCAACCACTACCATTATGACTGATTTTTTACCCACTTTGGGAAGGCCCATTATAAAGTCCATGGAGATGTCACTCCAAATAGAAGTTGGAGTGGGTGATGGTTGGAGGGCTCCTGGGGTATTAACAGTCTCCCCTTTATGGCGTTGACAAATATCACATTCGGTGACAAAGGTGAGGATATCCTTCTTCATACCTTCCCAAAAAAAAGAGCAGTGAGTACGAGAATGGGTCTTTTGGAATCTTGAGTGACCTGCGAGAGAACAAGAATGCAACTCATTTAATATCTGTGGTTTGAGTGTTGAATCTCGAGATAGAGCCAAGAGATCCTTATATCTGAGCACATTGGCTTTCCAAGTATAGTCGATGGGAGGGCTAGTGTCATCTTGAAGGCACTGAATTATCTATGAGATAGTGGGATGGGTGATCCATTCACGTCGAACTTCATCAATCCAATGGGGGATTGGTATTGATAGAGAAAAGAGGGAACCTTCATCTTCATATTGTCTGGACAATGCATATTCCACTACATTGTCTTTTCCTTTCTTATAAATGATCTCATAATCATATCCCAACATTTTCGTCATCCATTTATTTTTCTTTGGAGAGGAAAACCTCTTCTTGAGGAAATACTTGAGACTATGGTGATCGATTTTAATCTGAAAGCGATGCCCCAATAGATATGGTCGCCAAGTGTGCACAGCATGGAGAATGACCATCATTTCTTTTTCATATATATATTTTCCCAAATTGAGACCACTCAAATATTGGCTAGTGAAAGCAAGAGGCCGAACTTATTGGGTGAGAACTGCACCAATACCATTGCATGAAGCATCCAATTCGACCACAATTTTTTTGTTGAAATCAAGGACTGTTAAGACAGGGGTACTACACGTGGACTGCTTCAAATATAGGAAGGCTTGTTCGATTGCAAGGGTCCACTAAAATGCATTCTTCTTAAGAAGGTTCGTCAATGGATTGGAAATTTTTCCATAATGATGGACAATTTTCCTGTAATATCCAGTGAGGCCCATAAAACCCCAAAGTATTTTCAAGGTCTTAGGACGTGGCCAATTCTACATGGATTGAATCTTGTTGGGGTCCACATGTACTCTGTCATGTCCGAAAATGTGTCCCAAGTATTCAACCTCACTTGCCCGAAAAGAACACTTGGACTTCTTAACAAATAATTGATGGTCCCATAACAATGGGAGTAGTTTGTCCACATTGTTACACGTCAAAATTACTCAACAGATAAGTGTCGCATGTTCCTCTCAACTGTCGTAAGTGTCGCATCTTCCTTAAAAATTTCGCAAGTGTCACAAGTTGGTCACAAGTGTCGCAAACGATGTTCGAGCATATTGCCATGCCGACGACACTAAGGAGGCACTTAAAACATCTCATGTACTTGACTTGGAGAAGAAGAAATGGTTAACTGAAGTCAAAGAAATCTTAACACCGAAGAAGAGCTTTCAATCAAAGGTTCTAGGGGTGAGCGCTCCCCTATATCAATCTTAGGAGCGCTGGCGCTCCCCTGCAAGAGCTTAGGGAGCGTTATAACACTCTCCTACCATTCTAAAGGAGCACTATCCACCTTTGGAGTGCTGGCGCTTCCCTCAAGCCTCTCAGGGAGCGCTACAACGCTCTGATGCCCCCTTTGCAGGAGCACTGCCTAATCTGGGGCATTTGTTGGCCCGTTGAGGAGAATAAGGGGAGGATCTTTCAATATTAGAAGGCAGTTGCATTTGAATTCTTGGTTTCATCAAGAGATCCCTGATCTAAAGAGGAGGTTCCCCAACTTGTTCTAAAGATAACTCAAGAGTTTAAGCTCCTCTTAACCTATATAAGCAAGCTCTATGATGGTGGAAAGGGGGAAGAATTGCTAGCATGAAACCTATGATCTCATAGGAAACACACAGTCAGCCAAGGAGAGTGATCAGTGAAGATGCTACCATTCAGGTTGTGGATCTTTCGAGCAAGGGTTAGATGAAGGGGACTTGACGAAGTTGTCGCATACGCATCTACGATTGTAAGTACTGTTGTCGTTATTCTCATTAATATGACACGCTTGGCCTGTTTCTTTCTAGTTTGTGTATGATGTTACATAAACTTATCATTGATAGATAGATCTGTTTTCAAGCTAATATCAATAGAGTAGGAAGTGGTTGTATATTGTTTGTCTACAGAACTCAGCGAGGAGCAAAAGATCGGAGCACAACTCGGAGCGTGCAGGTACAAACACCAATAAAGAGGTACTTCTGTTATCCTTCTTTCTCATGTGTTAGTTTAGATAGATTTGAAAGGAAGTCAGTGTCCACGTTGAGCATTTTCTGTCTTAGAGTTAAGGTCAATCTCTTTGAGGTCATCTACCTGTCCGCAGGGAGATTTTCCTACAACAGAAACTGGTGACTCCACTGGGGAGATAGCCTCAAATCAAAACTTCTTGTTTTGATTTCTCCTCATTGACCTTGTTCTACCCCTTGATTGTTTCAGGCCAGGTTCACTCCTCTTTTGATTGGTTTCATGAGCTGATTGGCTCCCTACCCCATCATACTCGGTCTAATTGTCGAGATTGAATTGCAATTTTTTGGAATTTTTGACATTTTTGGGAGTTTTTGAACCTGGTGCCCCTGTCCCTGTGTTAACAGAGCACCATCACTCCCTAATAGATTTGCACAGAGCGCTATAACACTCCTTGCCTTTGGAAACAGAGTGCCATCCCTCCTCTGGCCAGTAAACCTTCCAAAATTGCTCTTTCTAGGTTTTGCCTCTGTGTCTCTTCTGCTGGGTAACTTTGTGAGCCAATGCTTATTCTCTTCCAGCCTTGACATCTATCTTTTTGAAGAACTAACATCTTACTATTTGTATTTTGTAGCCTTCTTCACTATTGTTATTGAGTTTTTCTGTTGAGTGAAGTTTGAAACCCATGCATTGTCTTTCTCTCTGTTCAACTGAATGAAAAACCCTGGTGAAGGTCATCAAAGGCCTATAGGCCTCTTCATCTTGATTTTAGTCAAGATCATTGTTCTTCAACTTTTTTCTTTTGGGTGTGAAGATTGTTTGCTCTTTGATTGTTTCTTTTCTTTCGCTTTTCGTTTTGATTGCGACGAAAGGGTGTATTGTTTGTATGACTTTTGCTTGTGCTAGTTTGACTTTCATTCATACAAGAAGATAATTAGCAAGAAGAGCATTGTGTCAAATTGATCATTATTCATATGCAAACAATAAAAATCATCTTCATGATTGATCGTGCATGTTAGAAGGCATCTCAAAAGTTTTAGCATCACACCAGGATTTGATTGAGAAAAAGAATTGTTTGAGGACACTCCTTATTTGTGCTTGTTAGTGAAAAGAACTCTCTCTCTCCCTTAGATAGATGTTCATCGAAAAGAAATGAATGCTTATCATCTCTGATGCATTTTTGGGACTGATTCATAATTCCATTCATTTCACTTCCATGCACCCCCTTTTGCGTAAAGAACAGCCATAAAATCAACGCTAATTAAAAAATTATTTAGAACTTTTCTTTTCTAGGATCCTCCACCAACAGTAGACTAGGCTTAGTACTTTGGATTAGGCTGTGAACATAACTCTCCAAAGTTTCCGAAACAAACAGTAGCATCCTGAGTTAGGGAGAGTCAAATCCAATCATCGTATAAGTCTGCCTGGGATCCCCCTCTCACACAGGGGTTACACACGAGGTCACATTCGGGTGAGCTACGGGGACTAACCCTCCGTGGTTTAACTGATTGTGGTGGTCAGATCGTATTATGGGGATCACCTTGAGGCAAATCCACAATTACTGTGTGGAAGCCTTTTAGTTGATTTCGGGCTCGATACCCTGCCCGTACGTTCGGATCGGACTGTCGATTGTTCCCGCCCAGGGGCTGACTGCAAATTGGTAACCTTAGTGGCCATAATCTTTAGGGTCTTACACAAGGTGACGGTGACGGGAAGTCTCACTGTACCTGGGAAAAACATTGGTCAAGCTCACTCGGGCTCCTTGGAGGGTAAATCCACAATTACTGCGTGGAAGCTTGCACCAAGGCATAAGTCCGTTAAGCAGGTCTCCATTGTAACTATTCCACCCTATCCCCGCCCCTTCTGGACTTGATCATACGACGTTGGATTTCATCACTAACTAGTACGGTCATCAAAAGAAGGTCATGTTTGCTTGGTTGTGATTCTTAGATTTTTTAGCGTGTGTTGTTTCTTTTCGTTAGTTGGCCATAGATTTCTTTCGCTGACTCTTTTTTGCCAACATCGACCCTCCACGCCGCTCGCGGAGGCTACAGGGACTTCCTCCAGAAAATATGGAAGGAAACACCCCTTTACCCCCTCATTTTATGGAGGAATCTCCTCAACAGAGAGAGGTTCAAAATACTACAACTTCCCAGGAAGAAGTTCCCACTCCTTTGGAGAATTTTTGAATTGTTTCAGAATCTCCGGAAGCTTACCGCATTCCGAAGGGATATGAACGACGTATCCTCCACCTGAATTCCGCTAGAGAATTTGTTGTCATCAATCCTTCTGACATTCCATCTGGATCTTCTCAAAACCCTTTAGCCGATGACCCTTTTTGGACCGCAGACATTGTTCGAAGTCCACCACGCTTGGTGTGAGATCTTTATGGAACAGGGGAAGGTGTCGATGCACCTTTTTCCTACACCGTACCTCCAAATCATTTTACCGGTACCACCACTTTTATAGCCACACCACCCGTTGGTCCGTACATACCGTCCCTTGGCCCAAGGTCTACTATTCCCCTCCAGACGGCCCATTCTACAATGGTCCCGCACATTTCGACTATCTTCGCCAGTAACGCGGTGGTTAATCAAGCTGCGATTGGCACACCTGTAACACCAAGACCTACACTCCCTTTTGGATTCAGAGCACTGAATGCTTCCATTTCCACCACTGCCAAAACTACCACCCAAGTTATACCGGGAAGTTCCATACCTATCCAACAACCCGGAGGGACCGGTCTAGGTGGTCCTAACCCGCTCGGCGGCACCGGTCAGTCATTTACGTCTGGTTCTCAAATCCTGGGAACTCTACCTCAAGCTGGGGGGCATCCTCCCACCGAAGGACAAATTCCATTCGGGGGGAACCCTCATGCTGGGGGGCATCCTCCCACCAGAGGACAAATTCCATTTGGGGGGCACCCTCATGCTGGGGGGCAGCCTCAAGTCAGAGTCTACCATCAACCACACGGTCAAAATGTATCCGCCGCACCTAATCCATGGAACGTCCTTTCTCAGGGAAACCCACAGTTCTCGGCAAGACAAAATTCTCAAATTCCGCAACAACCTCCCTATGGACAAATGCCTAACCCAACCTATAACCTGCAAAACCCATCCGGTTATCCTCCGCTCACACATGCTTCTCAAAACACCTCAAATCCTATGTACCTTGGTCAAAGCCAACCTCATATGAGAGGGCCCACTAGTTATAATTATCCACATAACCCAGTAATGGGCCCCACTGGTGTCCCTCTGCCACACCAACATTACCCACAGGTTAACCGACAACTACCTTTTCTAGCTACCCTCAATCTTCCAGACTTGTCTCGGTTAATGAATGATCCTATTTATCATTCTCTGGTTTGGCCAGCTATTCCAGCTAAACTCCCTTTTGATATCCCAAAATTCGACGGAAAGTCCGGAGAAGACCCAAACAACCACGTGATGACTTTCCATTTGTGGTGTTCATCCAACTCCCTCATGGACGATTCTATTCGTTTGCGTCTCTTCCAACGAACACTTACGGGTTCCGTAGCGAAATGGTATATTGAATTACCATGCGCATCTTTTCATGATTTCAAATCCCTCGCCATGTCCTTCCTCACTCACTTCCAACTACCCATCCGATACGAGACGAGTACTTAACTATTAACCTCCCTTCATCAAACAACTTCTGTACATATCTTCGATCATATTCATGAATGGAGACGACGACGAAGGCTAATCAAAGCGGTCATCCCTGACCAATTGTTAGCGGAATGGTTCACTAAATCGTTGTTACCCCATATTTCTCGTGACGTTTCCATGGGTGGTGTAGTCACCGAGGAAGAAGCCATTGCCCGAGCCCAGTACCTAGACTTAGTCTATTCACAATCCGGTACTCTGTATGAGTTGATACCGAATGCAACCCGTGCCACTAACGATCCATCCAAACCATCGTCTGCTTCACACGCGGATGGAGTTATTGGCTCCGTCAAAACCCAATCTACTACCCAGTCGGCTGGAACGATTCAGCGACCCGCTTCGACGGCTGCTCCTAGCCCAACTACACCCTCTTCTACCCCCCCTCAAACTCAGGTCTCTGATGTGAATGCAGTCCAATCAACCCCTTCACAACAACTTGGGGGCAAGAAGAAAGCGAGAAACAAATCAAAGAAGAACAATAAAAATGAACAACCCAAAACCCAACCGCAAACTCCTGCTGTCAGAAAACAACCACAACAAAAACCAAAATTCCCATGTCTCATTTGTGGTGATGATCACTACACTCGAGATTGCCCACATCGCGATGAAGTGGCCAAACTTTTCAAGAGAAATTCGCAACCCACTGTGCTCACTCAGCCTTTTCCACAGCAACAATCTTTGGTTGCTCAAACCCCCACTGTTGGGGGCAGTTCCAACCAACACCATGATGAGGCCTCGACAAGTGCCCACATTTACATGTTTAACAGAGTTAATCTAACCACTCGCTCTGTGACATACGACACGCCAGTTAAACCTAATAAGCCGAAGACTGCTAACGGTTCTTCACCAGACCCGTTACCATCCTCCGTTAATCCTCCGTCTGTTAGCCCTCCATCCGGGCCACTCTAGATTGAGAAACCTTCTTTTGACTCCATCTTACGCCCTCCTAAGAGCACCATCCAGAAATCTACCTTCAATCCTAATTCACAGGCCGCCCAAAATTACAACATTGTAGAAGATTTGGCCCAAGCCCCATGTGCTATGTCCGCCTTGGAAGTTCTACAACACTGTCCCAGCCAATGTAGAATGCTCTTAGCCGCTATTGGCATTTTTTATCTTGAGTCATCAAACAACCTCACATTTAATTTGGACGATCATCAACCGCGACTCTCCCACCAGCTAGCTTTCCAAATCAATGTTGTTGTTCACAATCAACAAATCCATCAAACTATCTTGGATGAGGGAGCCTATACCTGTGTCATGTCTTTAGCCTGTTGGAAAGGCTTGAAATCACCTGCCCTTAACAAATCTGCTACCATGTTATGCGCTTTCGATGGACGAGGTTTCCATCCTCACGGATTATTACAATCCTTAGCCGTTCAGTTGGGCGGAAAAACTGTTACCGTTGACGTCGAGGTGGTCGATGCTCCCCTCGATTATAACCTATTACTCGGAAGAATTTGGTTCTACGCTATGACTATCGTCGCCTCATCGGTATTTCGATGTGTACAATTCCCCCATCAAGGCAAAATTGTTACCATCGATCAGCTTGATTTCTGCACGCCTGACACTCGCATCCCTGCTACCAACAACATTCCCTTTTTGGGAGACCACCCAGTTACGTATGAAAGCATTGGTGTTNGGAATCATCTGACCCTTGGATTGTGCCTAGTCCATTGGAATTCGATGTGCTCGGTGACACTATGCCACGTAGCCCAGTCGAGGCCGCATACGTAGCTATTCAATCTGCCTCTCCCTCTTCGAACACTTCACATTCATTAGCACCCGATGCTTACTCAGTGCCCTCATGGTTAGATTCTCTGTCGTCTGTCGTTGATTACATTTTGCCAATTTTTTCCTTCGGACAAATCTATTATGGAAATGCTTAGCATTGACGATCTGCCCTAGGATGATAACCACCATCGATCCTCTTTTCTTCCATCTTTGGAAGAAATCCACCGAGACATATGCTCTGTCTTCCCTCCCGATGTTACTGGTGCTCCGAAATCTCCTATCCTCACACAAGATACTCTCTCTGAGGGGAACATGGGTAACATCTCTACTACGATCACAATTGACATTTCAATCAAAGAAGGTGTCGTGGAAAACATTAACCTTGGCGATAATTGCACACCCGACGAAGTGGTTTCTTACACCACTTTGTTCAAGGAATTCCGCGATGTCTTCGCATGGAGCTACGAGGAAATTCTAGGGATTGACCCTTCAATCGTCATAAACGAAATCAAGACTTACCCTGATGCAAAACAGTTCGACAGAAACTTCGCCCGGTTCATCCCAAGAAAATCGCGGCTATAAAGGCAGAAGTTGAAAAACTTCTAAAATCTGGCTTCATCTATCCCATCCCTTTAACCGAATGGGTCTCCAACCTTGTTCCGGTTGCCAAGAAACAAGGGACCATCCGTGTTTGCGTTGACTATCGAGATCTCAACAAAGCTTGTCCCAAGGACAACTACCCTA
>JASDQU010683942.1:0-20040 GCA_032191745.1 Picea mariana | reverse complement strand
GGAATCATCTGACCCTTGGATTGTGCCTAGTCCATTGGAATTCGATGTGCTCGGTGACACTATGCCACGTAGCCCAGTCGAGGCCGCATACGTAGCTATTCAATCTGCCTCTCCCTCTTCGAACACTTCACATTCATTAGCACCCGATGCTTACTCAGTGCCCTCATGGTTAGATTCTCTGTCGTCTGTCGTTGATTACATTTTGCCAATTTTTTCCTTCGGACAAATCTATTATGGAAATGCTTAGCATTGACGATCTGCCCTAGGATGATAACCACCATCGATCCTCTTTTCTTCCATCTTTGGAAGAAATCCACCGAGACATATGCTCTGTCTTCCCTCCCGATGTTACTGGTGCTCCGAAATCTCCTATCCTCACACAAGATACTCTCTCTGAGGGGAACATGGGTAACATCTCTACTACGATCACAATTGACATTTCAATCAAAGAAGGTGTCGTGGAAAACATTAACCTTGGCGATAATTGCACACCCGACGAAGTGGTTTCTTACACCACTTTGTTCAAGGAATTCCGCGATGTCTTCGCATGGAGCTACGAGGAAATTCTAGGGATTGACCCTTCAATCGTCATAAACGAAATCAAGACTTACCCTGATGCAAAACAGTTCGACAGAAACTTCGCCCGGTTCATCCCAAGAAAATCGCGGCTATAAAGGCAGAAGTTGAAAAACTTCTAAAATCTGGCTTCATCTATCCCATCCCTTTAACCGAATGGGTCTCCAACCTTGTTCCGGTTGCCAAGAAACAAGGGACCATCCGTGTTTGCGTTGACTATCGAGATCTCAACAAAGCTTGTCCCAAGGACAACTACCCTATGCCCTTCATCGATCAAATCATCGATAATTGTGCAGGGAGCGTAATCTTCTCTTTCATGGATGGCTTTTCTGGATATAACCAGATTGAAATCTTACCTGCTGATCAACATAAGACAGCCTTCATCTGCCCTTGGGGTACTTTCGCCTACCGAAAGCTACCTTTTGGCCTTAAAAATGTTGGTGCTACTTTCCAGCGAGCCATGTCGTACGCTTTCCACGACATCAACCATATCGCAGAATCTTACCTAGACGATTTACCTGCCCATTCATCCCATCGATCTGATCACATCGATCACTTGCAGGCAATTTTTCTTCGATGTCATTTCTATCGTATTCGTCTGAACCCACACAAATGCATTTTCGTTGTCGAATCTTGTCGACTCCTCGGTTTCATTGTCTCCAAAGATGGGATCAGGGTGGATGCCTTAAAGATCAAGGCCATCCTAGCCTTACCCCCACCTACCAATTTAACCCAACTCCAAAGTTTGCAAGGCAAAGAAAACTTTCTTCGCCGATTCATCTGCAACTATGCCGAGATCACTAAAGGATTTATGTGGTTACTGCAAAAGAACATCCCTTTCATCTAGGTTGACGGTGCCCAACGGTCATTTGACGCTCTCAAGCACGCTTTGACCCACGCACCTTTGTTACATCCCCCCGAATATACAAAGGATTATATCATTTACTTGGCCGCTTCTACTTCCACCATTGCGATGGTGTTAGTCCAAGAAGACCCCAACAGCGAAGAACATGTGATCTATTATCTGAGCAAGAGTTTATCTGGACCCGAACTCAGATATTCACATGTTGAGAAACTGGCTCAAGCAGTCGTCATCGCTGTCCATAGGTTCCGCCACTACATCTTATTACGCATCACCACGGTAATCGCAGACTCCAACCTTATGTACCACGTCTTGACACGCCAAGTACTTGGGGGAAAATATTCAAAATGGATCGTTATTCTTCAAGAATTCGATCTTGAGTTTACGAAGGCCAAAGCCAAAAAATCCCTGGTGTTTGCCGAACTCATATGTGCTCTCCCTCATGCCGATGAAAACATTGAACCTAGAGATTCTCTCCCTGATGAATCTCTCTTCCTCATCGACACCTCTGATCCTTGGTATGGATACATTCTCCTCTACCTTCAAACCCAACGTTTTCATCCCAACATCTCTCGCGAAGAGCGTCGACGCATTCGTCACCACTCTCTCCGTTATTTCATCCTCGGCGACACTTTGTATCGTCGTGGTATTGACACCATCCTTCAGCGATGTCTGATTCACGAGGAGGCTGAACGCGTTTTGAATGATTGTCACCTTGGCGCCTATGGCGGTCACCTTTCTGGGATGGCCACAGCCCAAAAAATCCTACGTGCCGACTACTTTTGGCCCTCGATTTTCAAGGATTACATCGAGGCCGTCAAAAAATGCCGACCCTGCCAAATCTTTAACAAGAAGGCATGCACCCACCCTATTGCGCTGCACCCTATTATCGCCATCAGCCCCTTTCCCAAGTGGGGCATCGATTTCATGCAGTGTAAACCTACCTCATCCGGGGGGCACGGTTACATCATCGTCGTCGTCGACTACTTCACTAAATGCGCTGAGGCTATGCCTACCTTCATGAACGATGGTCGTACTGCAGCTCTGTTTATTTTCAACCATATCATAACTCGTTTTGGTGTACCACATGCCATTGTCACCGATCACGGTGCACACTTCAAAAACCAGATGATGAGTGAGTTACATGTCAAATTGGGTTTTCGTCATGAAAACTCATCCCCTTACTACCCTTAAGCAAATGGGCAAGTTGAGGCTATCAACAAAGTCCTAAAAACCATGATCCAACGCATGGTAGGGGAAAACAAGACATCGTGGCACTTACAACTGTTCTTCGCTCTCTGGGCCTATCGCACTTCTGTGAAAACATCAACTGGATTCACTCCTTTCCAGTTGGTCTATGGCATTGAAGCCATCCTACCAATCGAGTGTCAGATTCCATCACTCAAATTGAAAGTAGAACTCCTGCCCCATACTTCTGCTGAAGAAGAATGATTCTTATATCTATCCAAATTGGATGAAACATGTCGCGATGCTGCTCTCGCCAATGAGGCACATCAGAAATGAATCAAGAGTCAATATGACAAATCCGTCCACCCTCGGGTTTTCGCAGAAGGAGACTTAGTCCTCGTCTACGACCAAGCTCACGATAAATTGGGGACAGGAAAGTTAGAACCTATGTGGCATGGTCCTTACATCGTGAAACGTGTCCTACATAGAGGTGCCTACAAATTAGTTGATCATGATAGAATTTTCCTGGGAGAGCCCCGAAACGGGCTTTACCTTAAAAAGTACTATGCCTAAATCACCTAGCATATGTACTTTGTACATTATTGTATTTTAGTTTGGTGTGTCTATTTCTTTCACGTGCTCGAGTCTTTACCTTTGCCACTCATGATTGTTCTTGTGTTTTCATGCGCACATGACATCTTCCTTTCCTATCTTTTTTGGGTTCGCGGATGGCGCTAGCCGACATACCCGAAACATTTTTTCGGCAGCATGGGTTATTTACCAATTTGACGAGGTGGTGAGTTCAGGAGGTATCTTCTTAGGACCAGCAACCAACAATATGGCAGAATATCACGCTATCATTGGACTATTGACCCAAGCCACCTCTCTAGGTATTTCTCGAATCATTATTTACTTAGACTCCCAACTCGTGGTCTATCAACTCAACCGTATCTACGCTATTCGTAGTCCTATCCTGCTACGTCTACACTTACAAGTTCGTCGTCTTGAACGAATGTTCGATTACATTGAATATAGACACATTCCAAGAGAACTTAATAGTGTTTCGGATTCATTAGCTAATTATATCATGGATCGGTATCTTTCCCACATATAAGATTTAAGGAAAGTAAAACTGTACATTACATCTAAATTAAAACACACCACAGACATCATCATGTACAAATCATTGGCACTGTAAAAACTCGGAACTGTATATATATATATATATATATATATATATATATAGTGTGTGTGTGACTGAAATGTTCGGATTACATCAAAAAGTATGTAGAAGAGCAAAATATTGGGTTTTTCCACCCATACAACGTCGCCTGACAAGGCATACAAAAAGATGATCACCGGAGAGATTCTAATCTCCCCATACTACATTGTGCTGCGAGTAACACATCACCGCGCGCACTACGCGCCTCGATAGAGAATTGATATTCTCTGGTACTCCCACAGTGTGCCTCTGCAGATGTAAAGGCACTTCCCCCCTCCGCAAAGGAGGGATGCCCATCGTAAGGCCTTGGAGGTTTCTTTCAACCTCCCGGAGACCCATCACTGGTACTACCGGATCCGCTGAAAATGGGATGCCTCCACGACGTCCTGGTACTGGTATATCGGCAGGATGCACTGCTCCCTTGTCTGCATGTTGAAAACAATACATCTGTTAAAACTCTTCTATATACCCCAAAAAAATATATATACATTAAAAACTCAAAAAACAAAAACTAGACAAGATATGGATCAGTTTCTTACCTGACACATCCCAGTCTTCCCCCACAGGAAAAATCAGCTCCATACTCCCGCGGAAATCTATCTCAACATAAGGGAAGTCCTCTATCCACAGATACTGTCGTCTCATCCAGGCAAAGAAATCGCTACTGAAATGGAACTCTGACTCTGATACTAGCCTTGGAGACATACTAGTCCACCTCTCCATCCTCGGTTCATCCACTGGTCACACCACCAGTGCTATCTGAGGCTACATATGGGGGATGCGCTCTAGGAAAAATGAGACCAAAAATGATCCATAACCAAACTGCTTCTGCCCTGTCCTGCACCGTGAAATTTGTTCCTTCACATTTCGAAGGAACCCTGCACTCCAGTTGAACAGTGTTGGTTCCAAACACTTAACACCGTAAGCCACCTGCGATCTTGATGCCAGATGCGCGCTCGTACTACCGGTCACGCTTGTGATAGCAAACAGTATGGACCGGAGGGGCAGCTCTCAAATATCCTTGATGGGGATTCTACCCCCTACCAGTCTTGCTCCCGGGATACAGTGGCGTGCCAGATACACGTCCACTTGCTCGGGTAGCGCCCTCTGCCCGGTAAAAGATATGGGGACCCCTCTTTTCGAGAGGCCAGTCAAAAAGTACACGTCTTCTAACTCAATGGTTAAAAGTTGAGTGCCAATTCGGAATCCTTGTTCTGCAACATCCCATAGGCCAATCATATGTTCGAGCAATAAAATCTCTTTCTTCATCTTTTGCAACTTGAAGAATTTGAGCAAACCACAAACTCGCAAGGCGGACCGTGTACGAGGACTCCGCAAGGTGGCTAAGTCATCCATCTCATGTTCTCTTTCCTTCCATTCAATCATGGTTGTCGAAGTTACCTACAAAACAAAAAATAAAGAAACTCATTATTTCCACGTTTTGGCAATTTCGGCAATTTTCAAAAGTAATTTAAAACATGAAATAAGATGTGCACATCATTTAAAAGTAACCACACACTCTTTATAACCACCACGCCCTCTCTTAAGCATTTAACATTCATCAAACAATGATAAAAGCATTTAAAAAGATCAAAACGATTTTATGGATATGTGGGCATGCGTGGGGGTTTTCTCATGGATTCCTTGCTAAAAAACGACCTATCTACTTGACTACTAGGGCATTGGCATCTTAGCCATCTTTTCCTAGAATGTTTTTTCACAAAGAATACCGTTTTCCCATTGATTTTCAAAGAGGCCGATTTGGTTCTAATTGGGGCAACTTAGGGCTTCATATTTTAAAATAAATGATGCTATGAAAGTGAATACTAAACCATGAAATTGAAAGAAGAAGAGATAGACATCTACCTGGTCCAAACGGCAAGCGAAACAGTGAACCGTAGCTCCGGCAGCGAACAAAACAAGATCCACTTCAAAATGAGATTCTCCACTACTCCACAATCCTTGTGCAAAATGAAATGGTAAATGAATTTTCATTGTGTTGTTATTTATAAATTTTCATTTTCACAAGGCATAGTCATTTTTGGGTTTCTCTAATGGCATAATGACTTCACTAAACCCCTAGTTTGTAGTTCTGACATCGCAGGTTTCTTGGCAGTCCTGATGGATCATTCACCTCGTCACACTTATGAGCATAGTCTTAGTTCATTCTCGAGATCGACAATATGAGAACGTAACCAGGTGAACTTTTATCTCTTTTTCGGACTCGTACAGATACGAACACACGAAAAAGGAACCCCCCTAGAGTCTCCTTTAAACCCTTTTCAGACTCTCTAAATATGAAAAGATTGTCGAGTGACCTTGCTTCCTTTCACACTCATTAAAAGGACAGAAAGGGCATCTTTCGAGCGATAGTTTACCCCTTTTTCGGTCTCGTTGGACTACTGTACAAAAAAGGAACTGAGAGAGTTCTCTTTTAAGTGTTTTTCCAAACTCTATAATCCCGAAAAACCTTCGAGTTTTCTGTCTTTGGACTCGTTAAAGCACACATCGACAGCCCCATATGGGACCGAACCCTTACTTCTTCCAGTTCGTTAAACAAAGGAAGAGGAACTTACCGAAAGTGAGCTATATCGAGCACGTGTTATCCTCCTCGAGATCATTAAACCAAAAAGAGGTACTCATCTATCTAGATGGGGAAACAATTGAAAGGAGAAAGCCAAGCAGTCTCTTGAGAAAATCATCCAGCACTTCTTAGAGTCGCCCTTGAACACGGCACTTTGTCATTTGCATATATCATAATCCGCTTAACCTCTGCACTGAGCCAATCCTTTGAGTTCCTTTCACTCCTTTGGGTCACCCGATGCAATTCACCGCATCCACTACATAAGTATTGGTCCATGTCATGTTTTTCTGTCATGCCTCAGTGTTCAAGGGAAGTATCTGCCTCGAGAGTCAGCCATCCCAAATATCTTGCCTCAAAACCAGTGTTAGTCCATGTCCTTTTGATCTACCAATTGCATCTCTATGTCTGTTTCGTGTCGTTGATGGGGGATACATCAAGGCCCTCCCTCGACGAGTCTATTCCTGTCGACTTGAACACATTATTCAAGAATTAGACTTAGAAACCAGTTAGTACTTTGGGAATTGCATGCCTTAATGGCAAGCCTCCTCACATTCGACAGTGGGTTTACATCATTGACCTATGATCGAATGATTCCACGGATGTTCGACTTCATCTCATCTATTCACGTTCGCTGGAATGTACTAGGGTACCTTGGGAATCATTGGCATTAATGGTGATCTCCCTCACACTTGTTAATGGTTTACATCATTGACCGATAATCAAGTGGTTTCCACCATGTTCGACATCGAGACCTCTATTCACATGGTTGGAATCGTACCGTATTGAGATTGGTAAGAAGACCCTGGGTCGAGTGACCACTTTGATATTTTTTGCCCAGGCTGCGAAGGAGTTTCTATTGGACAAAGAACACATNGCTACGATCAGTTCATGTCATCAGCGTATAGATCCACAGTGTATTTTCAGTGGCTATACCTTTTTATCAATACAATTATGGATCCGCAGTGTATTTTATGGCGGCCATATCTTGCAAGTCTTGATCACCCAAGAATAGCTATGCATGCCTTGGGTTTTAAAACATGTCATGATATTTGTTGGATGTTTGTATGCAGCTTCCATCAGGTTCTCTAAATCTATACCCTTGCTTGAACGTCTACAAAGTATTTCATTTATCAGTTCGCATCTTCTAACTTCATACTTTGGGGGGCATTCTGTTACACATCAAAATTACTCAACAGATAAGTGTCGCATGTTCCTCCCAACTTTCGTAAGTGTCGCATCTTCCTTACAACTTTCGCAAGTGTCGCAAGTTGGTCACAAGTGTCGCAAACGATGTTCGAGCATATTGCCATGCCGACGACACTAAGGAGGCACTTAAAACATCTCATGTACTTGACTTGGAGAAGAAGAAATGGTTAACTGAAGTCAAAGAACTCTTAACACCGGAGAAGAGCTTTCAATCAAATGTTCTAGGGGTGAGCGCTCCCCTATATCAGTCTTAGGAGCGTTGGCGCTCCCCTACAAGAGCTTAGGGAGAATTATAACACTCTCCTACCGTTATAAAGGAGTGTTATCCACCTTTGGAGCACTGGCGCTTCCCTCAAGCCTCTTAGGGAGCGCTACAACGCTCTGATGCCCCCTTTGCAGGAGCGCTACCTAATCTGGGGCATTTGTTGGCCCGTTGAGGAGAATAAGGGGAGGATATTTCAAGATTAGAAGGAAGTTGCATTTGAATTCTTGGTTTCATCAAGAGATCCCCGATCTAAAGAGGAGGTTCCCCAACTTGTTCTAAAGATAACTCAAGAGGTTAAGCTCCTCTTAACCTATATAAGCAAGCTCTATGATGGTGGAAAGGGGGAAGAATTGCTAGCATGAAACCTATGATCTCATAGTAAACACACAGTCAGCCAAGGAGAGTGATCAGTGAAGCTGCTACCATTCAAGTTGTGGATCTTCCGAGCACTGGTTAGACGAAGGGGACTTGACGAAGCTGTCGCATTCGCATCTACGATTGTAAGTAATGTTGTCATTATTCTCATTAATATGACACGCTTGGCCTGTTTCTTTCTAGTTTGTGTCTGATGTTACATAAACTTATCATTTATAGATAGATCTGTTTTCAAGCTAATATCAATAGAGTAGTAAGTGGTTGTATATTGTTTGTCTACAGAACTCAGCGATGAGCAAAAGATCGGAGCGCAACTCGGAGCATGCAGGGACAAACGCCGATATAGAGGTACTTCTGTTATCCTTCCTTCTCATGTGTTAGTTTAGATAGATTTGAAAGGAATTCAATGTCCACGTTAAGCATTTTCTGTCTTAGAGTTAAGGTCAAGCTCTTTGAGGTCATCTACCTGTCCGCAGGGAGATTTTCCTACAACACACATGTTGAAGTTGGGACTCCCAAGTGCAGTTGTAAATAAGAATGTCATTAAATAAAACTAGAAAAAACTTCTAAAGGTAGGGCTTCAAGAGTTTATTCATGAGATGTTGGAAGGTAGATGGAGCATTGCAAAGCCCAAAAGGAATTACCAAGAACTCATAATGGCCCTCATGAGTTCTGAATGTAATCTTGGAAATATATGCTTCCTTCATCCTAATATGGTGATAACCGAAGCAAAGGTCGAATTTGGGGAAAAAACAGGCACCCTGGAGCTCATCCAACATATCATCAATGAAAGGAATGGGAAACTTGTCTATTATGGTCAATTTATTAAGGGCAAGAAAATTTGTACATATGCGCCAAGAACCCTCCTTCTTTAGGACCATTAAAACAAGGGAGGAGTATGGACTGGTACTTGGGTGAATTACTGTGGCTTCCAATAATTCCTGCACTGTTTTTTCTATTTTATTTTTTTAGCAAAGGGGTACATGTAGGGGCGTACATTGGGGGGATGACTTCCAAGAAGCAGAGGAATGTGGTGATCATGTTCACCCCTTGATGGGGGTAATTTTTTGGGTGCCTCAAAGACCTGGTGGTGCTTGGCCAGGACAAGTTGCAGGTCGGGATGGATTGTGGGGGAGGATGGCTCTTGTACCTATATGGAATTAAATTGGGAAATCACGCCATGATGACCTTTATTCAAGATTTTCTCCATTCTTTGAGAGTTGATAATTTATGGGGACCCATCATGCAAACCACAGAGGGTATAAGTGTGAGCCTCTTGAGTAAATTGCATATATAATTCTTTATAATCCATGGTAATCGGTCCCAAAGTGTGCAGCCATTCAACACCCAAGAATATCACAACCACCCATGGAAATGGAAAACATGTGAGTTTTCAGGGTATAATCGCCCATTTGGAGTTTGACATTCTCATAGTGACCCCCACATTTCATTGTACCACCATTAGCTATGAGAATTTTAAAATTCAAAACTGGTCGAAAAAAACAATTGACATCCTCGACGACTCTACGATAAATAAAATTATGAGTTATATCCCTATCAATCAACACTATTATCGGTTGTTGTTTGATGTAGCCTTTGATCTTTAATGTCTACGTAGAAGATATATCAGCAAGAGAATGGAAAGAGATGATGTGTTCTTTTGGTTCCACAGGAGATGCAACGGTGTCTGAGAGGGGCAGAGTGAGTGCAATATCCTCGGGCTCTAGGGCCTCATCTAACATTCGGTCTTCTGAACCATCAATCTGTAAGAACTTATGTTCATGACATTTATGTCCTGGTGCATATTTGTCATCACGGTAATAACAAATCCCTCGTTTCCTACGTTCTTCCATTTATGTTGGAGACACCTTTTGAACCTTCAAGGTTTGAGTGGGAGAAGTTGTAGCCCCTTGACAAGGATGGTTGGGAATTGAAGAATGAAGGGGTTGTGCCTGAATAATGGTCTCAGCTTCCAATGCTAAGGTGCAATCCTACAACCAAGTAATAGGATGATGCATGAAAACATGACCATGAATTTCCTTCTTTAAGCCACTAATGAAACATTCAAGATAGAATTCATCAGATAATCCCTCAGTTATGATAGCCAATTGTTCAAATGTTGCAATGAAATCCATGACCAATCATGTTTGTTTCAACTTGGTGAGGCACCCCAACTAATGAGATTCCCGATCAAAACATGCACAAACAACTTTGGTGAACATGCTCCAAGTAGGATGTCCTAGATAGCATTTATTATGCCACTACCATCATTGCCAACTTTCTTGATCTAAGTATAGAACACCTGCATGGAGTTTGGTCTCATCATTCCGAATATTATGGAGGAAAAAGTAGTGTTCCATATGGGAGACCCACCCAGCTGGGTCAGATCCATCAAATTTATGCATCTCCACTTTTGGAAACGTATTCCAAGAGTTTGGAGAACCCCAAGGAGAGTGGGAATTATGAGTACTCTCATAATGAGAAGAATGAGGGACTTTAGAGTGGTACTCAGGCTTCTTTCCCTTGTCAAACAATCCAAGGTGTTGGGTAATGGCTTCCAGGTTGGTATTGATGGAATCCATGTCTGAAAAACATTGTTGGAGTTGTCCAAGGTCCCCCGGGGCATGTTTGATCTCAGAGACATCATCAGATAGTTTGTTTACCTTAGATTCCCACTCGTCAATAGTATGAGAGAGGGTGGAAGGGCACATTGTGATGAGATAAGTTGAAAAGAAGGGTTCCATGAAGGAGATCGGGTCCAAAAAATGCTTAAAATCGATAGTGATCATTGTGATCGGGGGAAAAATACAATATTCTAGGTTGCACTTCAATGGATCTTTTTTGTGCTCTTTATTCTTTGTGCTTCTTTAGTTTTGTTTCTTTCCCAAGGGCTACATTTTTTTCAGGCTACCTACAGACAAGGGTTTTCCATGTGCTATAGCTCTTTTATATACGTGCAGGGTCGACAATAGTACTCAGACCAATATCTTAGGGCACCAACTAAGGAGGCTCGACCATACCCTTAGTTGTACTACATGATTACCCAGGTGCTAGAGAGTATCTTCCTGAGTGTTGTTCTTGATGACACTATAGCAGTCAGGCGGTTGATCGATTGAGCTAGGTAGGTTCCAGGATGCCTAGGGAAAGTTTGCGACAGGTGTTTTTTGATGCGCTACCACTCAAAGGGGTACTAATAGGGGTTACAAGGGTGGCCAACAGATGTGCGCTTAAGTACCACTCATATTTCCTACATGTATGTTTCCTCAACCATGGATTTATGCATTGAACGACATATCTCTATGGTTTATCAATGTCGAAACACGTCACTACCCTGAAAAGAAATTCACCCACACTTCCTGCCCAGAAAAGTGATCTGATACAACTTGTAGTATACCTAGAATAGTTATCAGAACAAACAAATATACTACGCAAATAAATGGAACATCAAATATAGAGAAGAAATATAATATTGATACCACATAAAGCTTAGTTCACTTGCCTCTTTGAGGGGGAAACCTCCAAATGAGCAGAGCTCGCAAATAACTGGAACATCAAATATAGAGAAGAAATAAAATATTGATACCACATAAAGCTTAGTTCACTTGCCTCTTCGAGGGGGAAACCTCCAAATGAGCAGAGTTGTCTTACAATAATCCTCAACAACTTACAATGGAGAGATGCATTCTTTAAATATTGTTCACAACAAAAAATACCATGGTCCAAAACCAAAGGCCAATACCAAAGGACAATACCAAGGGCCAATACCATGGTTTATCCCTAACAAATTTATAACATTCCACTAAGCAACCTTCTAACTACTTGTGGTCTCGATAATGAGGGTTGACCACTTATTATAATAACAACTAACTAACAGGGGTTAGGGATGGATCCTAACATTATTATTGGAATCGCTTGGTTTCCCTTTCTTGTGGTCTATATTGAATAGGGACTGTGAATGGTTAACGACACTCGAACTCGACTTCTATTTCTCGAGTTATTTCCGTGACTCCTTTCCTAAGTCTTCCTGATATCTCGATTTTCCCTCAGATCTAATATTTGATTTAGAGCCTCCATCATCTCCAAATGGTCCAATATTGCTTGCTAGAGCCACCATGAGGAGGTTCATATTGCGGTTGATATCGGCGACATGTGCTTCCAACCTCTCAAATTTCTCTTCTACTATATCTTGATGGTTGTTATGAATAGACTCATCTACCATGGACAGGGTTCTACGACTTTTTTCTTAAACCGTTCTCTGAATCTCTGTAACTTTGCACAAATACCCCAAGAAACATGCTCTGATATAGATATGATCTGTAAATTGTCGTGGATATTCCACTGGAATAGTTCATCACAACAGATCTGATAAATAAAACCAAAATATACCTATAAAGGTTAAATTCCTTTAGATTCTAGAATCTTTAGTTACTAATTTTATGCGTATGCATTAAATAGATAAAATGCGGAAAATAGAGAATAGTAAAATACAATCACACACCATCCACAAAATAACACAAATATTTTCTCTAGGAAACCCTTACGGGAGAAAACCCAACTAGAAGGTGAGGTTGCTCTACTCTCTTTTTTCTAGTATGGAAATAATGCAAGTACAAAGGAGATGGCACTCTCTATGGAATTACCTCAGACTTGTGGCCTATTAGGCTACTATAGAAAATTAACCCCCTCTATTTTTCTCTCTAATTTCCCACTCCCGGTTGTTTTTCTCTTCTATGGCACAAAATACAATAACATAGAATGGACCCCTTCTCCTCCTAGCAACTCGGTATTTAAGATAGCCTGATAGCCATCTGGGGGTAGGGTTTCGACTTCCTCAACCCTCAATTGTGATAAGTTTTTGTACCTTCTAGAATGTTCTTGGAATATACGCTACATGGCTAGACCCATATGTTTAAGTAATGCGAGTTGATGTGGCATGCACTCTCACCATGGTGATCAATACAGTAGGTCAACTTGTGGGAGGCATAACTTTCACATACGAACTTTGATTGAGGCGATTCTTGCACCATTGGAAAGGTCTTGGTGCGTAGAATATAGACAGTGGATACATAGAATGGTTTGGACCATAAAAAAGTGTCGTTTGATGCCTCAAAATGGCTCTGGAATATTTTGTATGGTTTTTTGGACCGAAATTTCCAAATTTGAACCAGTCGCTAAAATGGCTCTACAAGTTGATTCCTCAAATTTTTTCACCCATAAATCATCGACATAGATAAAAAATAATATAATGATCCAATATGGATCATTATTAGAGCTAATTGGATAGATATTGTCTTATTTCTTATTTGAAGGATGGGTATTTCAGTTTTTTAAGCTAGGAGTGGTTGTTGTGTGGTGAAACCCTAGTGTTCATGAGATGATCACTTACACATGTGAAGGGTTTGATAGGTTGAAACATCGGTTTCTCTTATGATGAGAGTATTTTTTTCACCTATAATAAGTAGTAGATATACTTCAATGATGGTTGGTATGGTTTATTTTCAATGTGTGAGATCCCCAAGAGGACCTGTGATAAGTGGTTGATTTGTTTCAGTGGATGCTAGTATGTTTTAACCTGTGATCGGTGCTAGTTCTACTTTATTGACGGCTAATATAGATTTATTTTCAAAGGGTGTGATGTTGAAGAGGACCTCTAATAGGGGGTTGATTCTTTCTAGTAGATACCAGTGTGTTCACTTCATTTATGGATGGCATGGATTTATTTTTAACAAGTCTGATTCCCAAGAGGACCTATGATAGGTCATTGATTTGTTCCAATAGATGAAAACATGTTTTCACTTTTGATAGGTGAAAATCCTACTTTATTTATGGTTGTTATGTGATCAATATTTCATTGGTTGTGATGCCCAGAAGGAATTGTGATAGGTGGTTGATTTTTTCTAATAGATTCCAATGTTTGGAGTGGATCGTTGCCTATAATAGGCATGCTTAACCATTTGATTGTTTGTTGATTTTCATAGATCAGGAGGGGGTGATTCATTTTTTGATAGATTGATGATTATTGGTCGATCTGTTTTTGTTGAGTTGTGACTCAAGGGCTTACAAGAATGGAAACCTTGCTCAGCTTCATTGATTATTGTATGTGGAGGGAGCTTCCAGCATTAGCCCTTACGATAGTGTTGGTTGTACATCTTATGCATATGTCGAGAGATTGATCATGGATGTGATAGCTAGTGTGATGTTAAGCTATTAGGTGATATTTTGTCAATTTGTATGGTGTACCCGATCTTGAAGAGTGGATATTTCATGATGTATTCATCATATGTGTACTCTTGTCTTGGATCATTTGGCATTAAAGATGGGAGTAGAATACCTAACTTGGATTTAGATTCAAAATGTATGGTGGTGGAATCAAATATTGATTATGCTTGTCGTTGATGCAAGTGGTGATGAGTACTAGTGACAAGGTTGTTAGATTCTCTTAGGCGGAGGGAGATGATACTCTTGCTTCACAATTCTCTCAAAAAGAGGGAGGTGACCTTGTTGAGGTTGTTTCTTTAGTTTCTAAATGTTTTGAGGTGCATACAAGGGATTTTCATGCTCGTTGTGGATCACAATAATTTGTGGGTTGTGATTCCTTTTACTATGAGCTTGATATTTCAAGATTGGTGAGTTGATATGTATTCAAATTTATCTTGATCTTTTCATAGATTTATTCAACCTTTCCTAGTCTTGTTGGTGATGTGATTGTATTTATAGGATTTCTCATAATAATAATAATAATAATAGTCAAATGAGGTGTGAACGAGTGGGGCTCAGACATGTCGTCTGGTTGCCACTTCATAATGCATTCAAATCCCATCAAGGTGCAACCAAGTAAATTTTAATGTGATCAACTGATAGGTGGAGGGATATAACAAGGAGGACTACAAAATCCTTCCCAAAAAATATTTAAATGATGGTTTCTAATGGAGTTTCATGGCTTTGGTACAATGAGGAGACCGATGGTTTTTTTATCGAACTATGCTTCTTGAGGTGGTGGAGTACATGGGAGGAACACAATGATGATAATTCAAAGAGGAGGAGCCAATAAGGTTTAAGTATGATGATTATATTCATTGGGATGAGGATCCTTTCATATAATGACATAAGTGAAGCTCTCGTCTGGCTTAGTTTTCTTTTGAACAAATGGAGAAACTAGTGTCAGGTGAGGAGCTAGGTAGCTTGGGGTTTCCTCATGTTCCTGGCTCCAAGTAACCCATTATAATGTCTTTTGTTGTGGTGGTGGTTTCTCTGGTGTGTTTTCTTGGTTTGGAGTGGGGGGAATGGTTTGCCTCTAGACTCTATTAAATTTATGTTGATCAAGGCATGGTGGCAGTTAAGGGAGTCATCTACCTCCATTGGGCTCTCTCCCCCTAGTATTTTCTCCATCTGTTTTGTGGTATTTTTTATAAAGTTATATTTCTTTGTTTTGAGTGATTCATCTATGGGTAGGATGGTTCATAGCTCAGGTTGGGGTGGGAGTTCTTGTAAAAGGAAGTTCAGGGCAGTTTTTGGGCAGGCCTTGACCTCGAGGAATCCTTCTCATTCATCTAAAGCAGCAGGAAAAACTTGGGAAGTTGAGAAACTCTTCAAGAGGAAAGTTTCAACAGTGGCCAAATAAGAAGTTGAGCAGGTGGAGAATATTGTCAAGGCTAAATGATAGACCCTCTCTGAAGTTCAAATCATATAGGAGGTCAGCGGATGGGTGAAAAATCGTGTCTATTCACAGACTCGAGACACCGCGTTTATTAAGATACTAGATACCTATGGGATGGTCAAAATTTTAATTGTCAAAGCCTTGGAGAATAAAAAGGAATAAGATCAAGACATCCTTCATACAAATCAGGTTTTTTTAGTGAAAATTTGAGGCTATGTGCAAAGTGGTTTTCGAGATTGGAATATCGGTCTCACAGGTTGGAGAGGAAGTATTAATTTATAAGCAACAGAAGAGATCCTCTAGTTTATAGGGAACTCAAACTAGTCCAATTTTTGGCACTATTTTTTATAAAATATTTGATAAGAATGTTATGAAAAAATGTGATGATGCTCTGTTGGTAGGGGCTCTGGTTTCCCTTGAGGTAGGCCCCTACTAGAGGTTGTCATAACTTTTTCCTATATATAATATGAAGTAATAGAGATGTTTCTAGTTTAAATAATAATAATAATCTAATTTTTAAGGTCACAGTAGAGTTAGACACCAAATTGGTGTATAAGAACCCCTTGTTTGTGGAACAAGGGGACCCCTCCATGTAGCAATTTGATTGCTAAATTCTATGGAGGTGTACATGCCCTACCACACTCTAGATTTGAACCTATGGCCTCCTAGGATGAAATACATGTTCTTGACCATTAGGCCCACTCACATTAGAGCAAATTTGGAGCTAAAATGGACCTCACAAAAAAAAAACTATCCTTGTTGAAATGAGAATTCAATAACCAATAGAATTTCAAAGAACTTATCAACAATTATCGTTGACTTGAACATATAAAAGTGAAAAATGATTTTGTGTCATGTTTCTATTTGACAATATGTAACCATATGTACATCTAAGCTTAATTAAAATATTAATAAAATAATTTCGAGATATGTTAAATATTTTTTAAAGATCTTGATATATGTTAAATATTTTTGAAAAATCTTGATATATATTAAATATTTTTGAAATACTCAATATGAAACATTTTATATTATTAATATTTATGTTATAATATCTATAATATTTATGTTCTAATATCTATTATTATGTATTTATTATACTTCCATTATTCTTAAATATTAATAATAGTGTGTACTTCTATTATATATTAATAATGTAGTGTTATTATAACATTATTATATTATAGATAATATTAATTTACAATATTATTTATTATTTATTTAATTTATAATTATAAAATTATATTATAATGTTTTAATTTATAATATTATATATGTTTTATATAATAGTTAATAAGCATTGATCTTTTCAATGTAGCATTAATTCATAATATACGTGCGTCCTTCCTCTAATTCATATTGTAAATACATGTGCCCTTCCTCTAATACCGTGTGCCCACATTCACATTTGTAAAGCATTGACCTTTTCTTATGTAAATATTCATAATATTATTTTATAGTAGATATTAATTTAATTCATATTATTATATTATAAATTTCTTCTAATGGATCGTGGCATTCACATACATTCTATTATTAAAATAATAAAATCCATAATATTGTTCCATTATAATTATTATTTCATATTATATATTATAAATTATTATTATCATATATTAATACAATATTATTTATTTTTTTATATTATATATTATTAGTAAATATTTATTATATGAAATTTATTATCTTATATATGTGCAATAATTTAAACTTTTCATTATTAGTTTTAGTTTTTATCTAGTAATTTTAGATTAGTGTAATTTATATGGCATTGTGATGCGACATATATGACTTATTATTTTATAATTTTATTAGGAGATTCATTTTTTAATCAAATTTGTTATAATGAGTTACTAAATAGTTCTTGATATGGTGCCAAAAGATTTTATCTTGTGATAATTACTTTAGGGATATTGGAGTTTTAACAGGTTACTATTGATGTCTTTCTTGTTTAAAAGTGATCTTAGACTTCAATAGGAAGTATGTTAGAGTTTTGGCAAGTTATTGTTGATGTCTTCCTTCTTCTAAAGTGATCTCAAAGTTCAACAAGTAGTGATCCAAGGTTATGTTTCTTCAATTTCACAGATAGTCATTATTCTTTTGGAGCCCCTAGCAAAGGGGAAGAGAGAATAGTTTGTTTTGGTGGTGTAAATTGAGTCGCCTTGTTGTAATCTCCTTGCATCCATTCGAAGACCAAGTTGCATATTTCTTGGTTGATTGCTTGGAGAGAGACACAACTTTGTGAGTAGAAAATTCTTGGATGTTGAGGTGTGCAGACTTGTGCTTGTGGGTATGACTTTTGTAGAGTAGGTATGATGTTTTATTGTGATGGACGAATATTTTTTCAATCTTGTGGATGAACTAGAGTTATAGGTAGTAGATTCAAAGGGAGTTGATTGGTGTTATAGAAAACACTTTTCTCATAAAGAGGGAGTGTTAGCTTTTAAGGTTACTCCAAAAGTGTTTTCACCTTGCTAGGAGAGTGTTTGGTCTCCTAGACCCTTTGGCGATGCTTCATAGACATATGGATGGTTTAGTTTGGGTGAATGCTTGATTTTGGTTAGATATTTGGCATGGAACCCTTACCTAGGAGTTTGTTACCATAATTGACATGACAACTAACCCATTGGGTGCACACAATAGGGGAGTCAGTGGCTCAATTAAAAGAGGTACCTATCTAGGAGGAGCATTGTTAGGAACTTGGAGGGGGGAACTTAGCTCTAAGAGCTTAAGACCATGTGATATACTCCTTGGAGGTTGGACACTTGAGTTAAGAAGAATACTTCATGGAGGTTGGTTTTGGACTCTAACACATATGTTGAGGAGGAGAAATGGATCTTAGTGACGACATTAGCACACATGTTAAGGAGATTTTGGCACGAGATGGCATGTAGTAGAGAATTAAAGGAGGGGCACATGTCATGAAGAAACTTAGTTAGTGGACCATCGTGGAAGAGGGAGCATTGGACTAACAACTTCATCACATCGTCTTGTAGGAGAGCATTGGACCTGGAGGTGATCATGCATGGAGACTATTTGATCTTGGGGGTTGAATAAACCCTTTTCTAACACTTGTATATTCTTGTATTGTAGAGCACTCCATGTGGAGTTACCTTGTTGGTTACTTTTAAGGACATAATTCCTTTTTTTATGTTATGCTCCCTTGCCTACTCTATATATGAAGGGAGGGGAGAGCTTGTGTAATCATTATTCATCATTGTACTATATTTTACCTTTTATTTTCTTCAGGTAACATCTTGTAGGGAGAAAGATGCTAGGGTTTCTGAGGAAACACTAGGTGAAGACAAGAAAAGAGAGATGTCTTGTATTTTCTTAAAGAAATTGCTCTTATGAGAGGCTATGGTTTTCTATTGTGAGATGCTAGGGTTTTTTCTATGAAAGTAATCCCTAGAGAAGAACATGACATTGGAGGTGAAGAAGGATGGTTTTCCTTGTGGCTCTTGTTGTAGTGTTAGGGTTTCTACCCTAGTAGAAGACATAAAGAGAAGAGATAACAACTTGGATGATTGTGTAGCCTTGTTCTTGCATGATGCATGGTGGCTAGGGAAAGATCATGTAGAGACTAGTAAGACGAGTCTTGAGTTTGGTGTGATTCCTTGCTTGGAAGAAGACTTGGTTATTGTATTCTTGATGTTTCATGAAGGTTTTGGTTATTGTGTTGATATAAGAGTTGAATACCTAGGGTTTGAGGACTCAAATCATGGGATGGAAATGTAGAATTGAAGGCTAGCACTAGAGTTGTTACATTTCCATGTACTTGTTTGATGCAACATGGGTAGGGTTTGTAATGCCCGAGGAAGACAAAAGCACAAGTGTGGAGAAATTTTGCAAGATACCAGATATATAAATATGCAGAACAGAAACCAAATGCTAGAAATAACAGAATAACAGTAAAATATCTAGCATAATCTTCTCAATACACAGAAACGATATATGAAATAGCAACAGAAATAGCACTTGATTCAGATAGCAATGTTCACAGGCCTCTTCGAGGGGGCAACCTCCAATCGAGCAGAGCTCTGTTACAATAATATCCAAGCTAGGGTTCTCAATACCCTCGACTCCTATTTATACTAAAAAGAAG